>CAKNYM010044674.1:25964-39180 GCA_932195095.1 Andricus curvator | reverse complement strand
ACTTTTGGAGACGCCTGGGTCAATGCATCAGGTCCTTAAAATCAAAACCTACCAGAAATTTCCTAGCAATCGTTATATAGTGTCACCAATTTTGACCTTGAGTTCAGTCCAGAAGGTGCGTGGGTTATTGCATGAGGTCATTAAAGTTGAAAATCTTCAGGATGTATTATAAAAACTGATGACTGACATAATGATCCTTAAGCATCTAAACAACAGCTGATTGCCAGGCGAATGATCGTTTTAGGTCACTTTCTTCCCAGGTGGGAAAATTCTATAGAATTTAAGCCGAATGATTCTGTAGAATTTGTTCTACCACTACCACGACCTCGGCCCGATGTCCAACATTGTTTGGACCACTCGTTACATTCTTCAGGTCGATCCGGGAAATGAAGCTAATATCTAGGTGACTTCTGAAGGACTTCTAGGGTGGAGTTTGATCCAGAAGGTCTTCCTATCCCAAAAAGACCGTCCCTAAGTCCATGTGTTTCCCTTCGTCTACTTTAGAAAATTTATTATTAGCAGGAACCTAACGTTTCTAGGCAACCTATGTAGCAATTTCCCCAACTTCCTTGAACTTTAAAATGTGGCCCTGGATAGAAACCTGGAGAACCAGGAAGCTGATCAGAGAAGTAATGCCAGGTACCTTCCAGATGTTGGACCAGGTCATAATCTTCGATTTGTGAATAATTTTTACATTGAGGAAAATATACGACCACTTCATTCGCGACAGGACAACCATAGTGTTCTTAGTTAGACAGGAAGCTTCTTAGGCACTGGTGTCACCAAAATTGACTCCGAATTCAGTCCAGATGGTCCCCGTGTATTAGCTATCGCATCAGGTGTTTAAAATACACTTTTACAGAAAATTCCGTAGGATTTGATAACCAGGATCATAAATTGACTCCAAATTTGATAAGATGCTTCCCGTACATCAGGTGTCGTAACAGGTGTTCAAAATACTACCTTAGAGGAATTTTCCTAGGAATTGATCACTAGGGTCACCAACCTCAACTTCAAATTCAATCAAGATGATCCCTGTGCCCAGTTTAATGCAGAGGTCTCCACAATCCGCAGGTGCAGCCTGACCCAGGATCGACTGGCCATTTTGAAGATCTACCAGTTTTTCTTGATGGGAAACTGAGAGAGAATCTATAACCCCTTGAAAGAAAATATTATTTGGAAGGGTTTGGTTCATAAAAATAAACCTCGAGGGCCCTTTTTTCTGCTGTGTGAGAAGCAACTTTTTGAGGGACTTCGACTCAGGTGAAGGATAAGGATCCTTCTTGACAGTTCTGTATCAAAGCTGAGTAGATCCGACCTATTCAATCAGGATCGCCAGTAGATAGAGGATCTTTCAGAGACCCCTGGGTCAATGCATCAGGTCCTTAAAATAAAAAGCTACCAGAAGATCTCTAGGAATTGCTATATAGTGTCACCAATTTTAACCTTGAGTTCAGTCCAAAAGGTGCGTGGGTTATCTCATGAGGTCATTGACGTTTAAGATCTTCAGGATGTCTTATAAAAACTGATGACTAATTTAATGGTCTTTGAGCATCTGAACGATAGTAGATTGCCAGGGGAATGATCGAAACTGCTTTTAGGTTTGATGATGGTGATTCTATATGATGCTGGTGATTCGTGTTGGGTTCATGTTCCAGCCTCATACTTCAATCTCTCTACCTAATTGAACCAAAATTAGAAGTAGATATTTTGGCAACATTTCGGTAATCTTATTTAAAATTCTCTTAGAAATTGATAACCAAGATCATCAACATTGACTACAAATTTAGTATAGATGATTCCCGTGCATCAGGTGTCGCACCAGGTGTTTAAAATAAACTTCTGCAGGAAGTCTGTTAGGAATTGATAACCAGGATCAACAACGTAAACTCAAATTTTATTCAAGATGGTCCATGTGCTTAGGTTAATGCATCAGTACCTAAAAATAAAAATCTACAAGAATTTTCTTAGGAATTGCTATATAGTATCACCAATTTTGACCTTGATTTCAGTCCAGAAGGTGCGTGGGTTATTGCATTAGGTTATTATAGCTTAAAATCTTCAGGATGTCTTCGAAAAACTGATGACTAATATGATGATTCTTAAGCATTTGAACAAAATTTGATTGCTAGAGGAATGATCGAAACTGCTTTAAGTTTTGATGTTGGTGATTTTTTTTGATGTTGGTGATTCGTGTTGGGGTCAAGTTTTAATCGCAAACTGCAATATTTCCACTTTATTCAAGAAAGATTAGTAGTAGATATTTTTGGAAAATTCTGATTTTTTCACGGATTTTGTCACGGCTTATAGAAAAGTGTCAGATGAAAATAAATATAAAAACTTTTGATTGATAAAGTTTACTCATTCTGGTCTTTGAATATTCATGGTCAGAGAAAATTAAAAATTGTTCATTGAAAAATTAGAGAAATTTAAGTATGAAGTTTTGCGGTAGCGCTGATATAATATTCTTGTTCGTAATTTATTTTCCTTTTATTTATATTTCTTTTTCTTTAGTTGCTTTCTCCACAATATTACCTTTTTAGTTATAAATTTTATTATTTATTTGAAAATTCAACAATTTTTTCGAAAATTCATCCTTTTTGGTTGAAAATTCAATTTTTGTGTTCAAAATTCGTCTGTTTGGGTTGAAAATTCAAAAAATTTCGTATGAAATTGATTTATTCTTTGAAACTCATATTTTGATGCTAAATAATCAAATTAAAATATTTTTTCATTGAAGATTCAACTATTTTTTTGAAAATTTATATTTTATTTAAAAATTCGTCGATTTAACTAGAAATTGCATCCTTCTTCGATAAAAATGGAACGGTTTGGTTTAAAATTCAACAATTTCGTTAAAAAGTTATCTTTTTTTTCTGTTAAAAATTCAAATGTATTGTTGATAATTCATCTTTTAGGGTTAAGAATTCAACTATTTTCGTAGAAAATTGGATTCTAAAAATACATAAAATAAAATAGTTGTATTTTCAAACAAAAAAGATTTAAATTTTAATAAAAGAGATAAATTTCAAATCAAGAGGCTGAAAATTTCACTATTTCATTTTTATAAAATTAATCTTCTTGTTGTTTAAAGTCATCTATTGGAATGAATGTTAAACTCTTTTGTTGAAAATTTATTTATTTTGTTGAAAATTCGTCTTTTTTGTTGAAAAATTTACTACTTGGTTTAAAGCAAAACAACTTTTTGAGAAAATTTATTTTTCATTGATTAAAGATTTATCATTTTAGTTAAAAATTTATATTTTGCGTTTGATAATTGAATGCTTTTATAGAAAATTTGTCTTCTTGGCTTAAAAATTCAACAATTCGGTAGAAATTAAATTATTAGGTTGAAAATAAACTTTCATATTGAAAATTTATATTTTTTGTGAAAAATTAAACCACTTGGTTAATAATTAAAGTATTTGTATGAAAAATTAACTATTCGGTAATTATTACTTGGTTGAAATCTGAAACATTTTGTTAGAGATTCATTTTTATTCAGATTCATCTCTTTTCTGAAAATTGAACTTTTTCTTAAAAAATTAATTTTTTTCTTTGTTAAAAATTGATTTTCTCATAAAAAAAAAATTATTCTATTTTTGGTTCAAAATTTATTTTCTATAAGTTTGAAAACTAAATATTTGGTAGAAAATTGATGTATCATGAAAGTGCGCCGTTTTTGTAGAACATTAATCTTCTTGTTGAATAATTCATCTTTTTTGTTGAAAATATAACTGTTTAGTTGAATTTTTTTTTTTTTTTTTGAAATTTAATTGTTTGTGGTTAAAATTCGTGTTTTTGGTTGAAAATTAATTTTTTTCCGAAAATTTAACTATTATTATCTTGGTCAGAAATTTAATCTTTACACGTCTTCTAACAATTGAGTCTTTTTGGCTTAAGAATTCAAATTTTTTTGGTTGCATTGAAATTTTTAAAAATTTTCTTTGAAATTGAAGACTTCTCAAGTTTGAAAACTTATAATTAAAAATTATGCACGTTGTAAGGTTTAAAATTGAAAAATCTTCAGTTTTGATGATTCGTCGTTGGAATTTCCTAAATTTGGAAGATTAAGATTTTAAAACTTTCGACTTTTGATGGTTGAGTTTTTAATATTTCCTTCAATTTATGGTTAATAATTAAATTTTATAGCACTCTAAATGTAAGTATATATTAATTTAAAAAAAATTGTTTTCTTTTTTGTTGCAGCTCTTGGTCGGAAATAATAATGCGAATGAAGAAAAGGAGCAGATTTTCGATCCACCAATAATAGCAACCAAAATCCGCTTCGTTCCTTACACACCCCACATTCGTACCGTTTGTATGCGCGTGGAACTTTATGGCTGCCCTTGGACCGGTAAGTGAAATTTATCATGGAAATTTCACTCTTCCTTTCTGCCTTCCACCATTCACTGAAGAAAGTCTCATCCGCTCTCATATTCATATGCTAGCAGTATCCGCAAAAAAACGACGCCTTATCTACTGCTACCGAAAAATATGCTGTCCGCGCAGGACGTCCTTTTGAAGATAAAAAAATTCTAAAGGGTCTTTAGCATTTTAGATATTACTGTATTTTATTCATAATCTCTTGAGCATATTGAAAAGCCTCTTGAAAATATTTAACCAATAATTTTCGCCTATACTTCCCGTCTTCTAGTTTCTCCTATAGACCCTCCCTTCCTTTTAATTACCTTCCCATCACTTCCTCTTCCGTCACTTTCCTTACTCGACTTCGACTCCTCTACTCACACCCACTTTTCTGCTACCCCTTTCCAGACTTCTATCCTTACTCTTTCTCCACTGTCTTTCCCTTCTCTACTCCAATTACATTCCCTTAATTCCTCTCACTTATCCTACTACACCATCTACCGTCCATCACATTCCCTCCACTAACTTCCTCTAAGTTCATCTACTCACTCGACTTCCTCTCTCCTAACTTTCTGTACTACCCTCCCCTCCCCTAACTTCCGATCCTCTAATCCAACTCGTATAATCACGCTCACTTTCCGTACTATACCTCTCCTCACTACCTCTACTTCACGCCTCTCAGATTGCCCCCACTTTCTCTACTGTTATCACCTACCACCCTTTACTTTCCGTCCACTCACTTCGCCTACTATCCCTTCTCTCGCTTCTCTATCCCTACTAAAATTTTCCTACTCGCCTTGACTTGTCTACTATATGTCCCTTTAATTTTCTTCCCCACACTTCTCCTACTTCACCTCACTTCTACTTTCAATAATTATTATCACTTACTATCACCTACCTCCACTCACTTTCCTTCCACTCACTTCGCTCTTCATCAGTTCCCCTCCCATCACTTCCATTTCCGGACTTCAAATACTTCACACACTCCTACTTTCCTACTACTCATTTGTTCGGTTTTTCTTCCCTCTCTTTTCCTACTTGACCCCACTTCCAGGTCTTCAATTTATCTCACTTCCTCTACCACTCCTCTACTACTCCTTCCCTCATTTTCATACACCTACCTTAATTGCCCTTCTCATCCTAACTTCTCTACTACTCCTCTCCTCACGTATCTCCTATACACTTCCCCTACGTCACCCCACATCGACACTTATGAATTCCCCTTACTTACCCTCACCAACCTTTACTCACTCTGTTTCCTCTCACTTGGCCTACTTCACCGCTCCTAACTCCAACTACTGTCACTCCCTAACTTCTCCATTCGAGAAAATAGTAGGAAGGACGAACGGATGGAAAACCGACCGAAAATACCGAGGCTACGAAACCCTAATTAAGCATATTTATTTAAAAATAACCTAACATTAATAAACAACTTTTCTTCATTAATTTGTTCATCAGCCGATAATTTTTTTTAATTCCTGAGCGACCACAACTTATTCATAGAACTTTTAACCAATTAAGATCTAATTAGTTTCTCAAATCTTCCTCTGCTCTACTTTCCCTCCCATTTTAACGCTAACATCCCCTCTCCTAATTTCTCTCCTCTCACTTCGCTTCATTCCCTTGCCCTCACTTCCCCTACTTCCTCTCCCTCCTTTTTCCACACCTTAGTTCCTATACACCCCGCCCTTTGCTTGCCCTCATTTTGCCTTTATTAACTTTCTCTGAGTTTCCATATTCACTCGACTTCCCCTCTCTTAACTTCGATCTCCTACTCTAACTCTCATAAACAACCTCACCTTCCATACTATACCTCTCTTCACTTCCTCTGCTTCACCCTTCTCATATTGCCCCCACTTTCCTGCTGCGCATCACCTACCACCCTTTATTTCCCGTCCACTCACTTTTTCTATTACCCCACCCTTCATTTCCCTATTCCTACTTCATCTCCCCTACATCTCCTCACTTTCCTTTAAGTCACTTCGGTTTCCATCACTTTCTATCCCATAACTTCCCTTTCGCGACTTCAAATACCCTACACACTCCCACTTTCCTACTATCCCTTCCTTAAATTTTCCTCTCGTCACTTTTCCTGCTCTACTCCGCTTCCAGTTCCTCAATTTATCTTACTTTCTGTATTCCCCCATCTACTTCCTCTCATTACCCTACATCTAATTTCTCTCACTTAATGTACTTCCTCTACTTTTCGTCTCCAACTTCCTGTACTACCCCTTCCTCCCCTCACTTCCTACCCTCTTTTCCTTACCCATCACCTACCACCCTTTACTTTTTGTCCAATGACTTCCCCTACTTTCCCGCTTTTAACTTTCTTTACTACCCCTTCCTCATTTCCCTACCCCAACCTTAATTCCCCTTCTCATCCTGACTTGTCTCCTACACCTTCCCTTTCTTATTTTCTCCACACTTCCCCTACTCCACGCTTCGCCTATAAATGATAATTCTTCTAAATTTGCACAGGATTATAGAAAAGAGTCATCGAAAAGATATTCTTAGTTGATTCTGTAAAAGAAATTGAGCCTATTCCTTAACAAATATACAAACCGTGAATTTGTTTGAAACATTTGTTTGAACAATTGCCAAATAGCATCTGTATTCAATTGATCGTATATAAAATTAATAACCAACTTTTATTCATTAATTTCCTCATAGGGTGATAATTTTTTTAAAAATATTTCTAAGCCACCACAAGTAATTTATAGATACTTCTAACAAATTAGAGGTTAATTAATTTGTTCAAATCTCTCCCTCCTATACTTTCCTTTCCACAGTTTCCCCACACCACAGTTCCTGTACTCCCCCTTCCTTCGCTTCTCCCGACTTTCCCTTCACTTTCCCTTCACTAACTTCCTCTAAGTTCACGTACTCACTCTACTTCCTCTCTTCTAACTTCCTGTACTACCCTCCCCTCCCCTAACTTTCCATCCCCTACCCTAACTCCCATACTCACCCTCACTTTCCCTTCACTAACTTCCTCTAAGTTAACGTACTTACTCTACTTCCTCTCTTCTAAATTCCTGTACTACCCTCCCCTCCCGTAACTTTCCATCCCCTACCCTAACTCCCATACTCACCCTCACTTTCCGTACTACACCTCTCCTCACATCCTCTACTTCATCCCTCTCAGATTGTACCCACTTTCCCTACTTACCATCACGTACCACCCTTTATTTCTTGTGCACTCACTTTCCTTACTACCTCACCCCTCACTTCCTTATCCCTACTTAAATCCCCTACTTACCCTCACTTGTATACTACACGTCTCCTTACTTTTCTACTACACATTTCCCCTACTTTACCTCATTTCTACTTTCACTAATTCTCATCACTTATTATCACCTATTATCACCTACATCCTCTCAGTTTCCTTCCACTAATTCTCATCACTTATTATCACCTATTATCACCTACATCCTTCCACTCACTTCGCTTTCCGTCACTTCCCCTTTCATCGCTTTCCTTCACCGAATTCAAATACCCTACACACATCCACTTCCCTTCCTTCAATTTTTCGCCCCTCACTCATTCTACTTCACCCCACTTCCAGTTCCTAAATTTACCTCACATCCTGTATTCCCCGATCTACTTCCCCTCACTTCTCCTCCATTAATTTTCCCTCACTTCACGTACTTCCTCTACTTTCCCTCTACTAACTTCCTGTACTTCCCTCTCCTCACTCAAATCTCCCTCTGCTATACTTTTCTTTCCCTACTCCCCTTTTTACGCATCCCCTCTCCCAATTTCCCTCTTCTCACTTCCGTTAATTTCTTTGCCCTCACTTCCCCTACTTCCTCTCCCTCTTTTTCCCCGCACCATTGTTTCTATACTCCCTCCCATTCGCTTCCCCTCACCTCCCCTACCCATCAAAATTTCAACTTTGTTGCTAAATAAGTAATCAACCAAATTTTTTATCAAAAACCCAAAAAAGAAAAATTTTCGAAATTTAAAAAGCTTCCATTAAAAAGAAAAGTCCAAATCAAATGAATAGTGTAACATGAAAATTGAATTGTCCAAAGAAACTGTTTTTACCCCACTGTATAGCGCGGACATCCAAATAAATCTCGTAATTGTCACCCCTTCCGAGTTGGATTGACAAAGGTTTTGAGTAACGATGACATTTTGGACATTTTACTTACTGTTCTTTATTTGATGAGTCTATCCATCATTTGCGAATCTGAGATTAACTCAGATTTATGTGCGCAGATGGGTGTGCATTAATCCGGCGAATAGCCGGGAAAGCACAGCTAGCCATATGTGCTTTTGACTGTGGCTGCCATTGGTCCGTGAATTGCCTCCCGGAAATACAGTATAACTATAACGCTATGCTATAAAAGAGAAGGGGCAGTCGAGTTTAATTGACATTCGGATAGCCATGCCTGCTGAGCATAAATTTCATGAAGTCACAGTTTTCCTTATTTAATTATTTATTAATTAGCAGCTCACCCTTCCAGCAAGTCACAACGTAGTCTTCTGTCCCACAATGCGGCTAAATAGCTAATTTGGGTTCAAAAAGGTCCAGGGCTTGGACATAAATTAATAAAATGTTTGTGACTTGATGAAATTGGTGGTACTTAGGTTTTTGGGGACGTTGATTTCTAATCGGATGTTTGATTTCTAAAATTCAAAATGGCGGATCCAGTATGGCGGACCAACATTGTTGAAAATGCTTGGACATAAATTAATAAAATGTTTGTAGCTTGATAAAATTGGTGGTACTTAGGTTTTTGAGGACGTTGATTTCTAATCTGATGTTTGATTTCTAAAATTCAAAATGGCGGATCCAGTATGGCAGACCAACATTGTTGGAAATGCTTGGACATAAATTAATAAAATGTGTGTAACTTGATAAAGTTGGTGGTACTCAGGTTTTTGGGGTCGCTGATTTCTAATCTGATGTTTTATTTCTAAAATTCAAAATGGAGGATCCAATATGGCGGACATGAATGATTAAAAATGTTCGGACCTTGAGTAAATCAATGTTACTCAGGTTTTTGGGGTCGCTCAATCCAAATCTGGTGTTGCATTTTTGAAATTAAAAATGGCGGATTCAATATGGCGGACATTAATTATTGAAAATTTTCCGAGTTTTATCGATTGAGTGATACGTAAGTTTTCAGGGTCTCTGATTTTAAAACTGATGTTGGATTTTTAAAATTCAAAATGGCGGATCCAATATGGTGGACATGCATTGTTAAAAATGTTTGCATATTGATAAAATTAGTGATGCTTGGGTTTTTTAGGTTCCTGATTTGAAATCTGGTGCTGGGTTTTCAAAATTCAGAATTGTGGATCCAATATGGCAAACCAAAATTGTTGGAAATGCTTGAACATGAATTAATAAAATGTTTGTCACTTGATCAAGTTGGTGGTACTTAGGTTTTTGGGGTCGCTGATTTCTAATCTGATGTTTTATTTATAAAATTCAAAATGTAGGATCCAATATGGCAGACATGAATGATTAAAAATTTTTGGACCTTGAGAAAATCAATGGTACTTAGGTTTTTGGGGTTGCTCAATCGAAATCTGGTCTTCCATTTCTTAAATTCAAAATGGCGGATTCCATATCGCGGACATAAGTTATTAAAAATGTTTCTACTTTGATAAAATTGGTGATGTTAAGGTCTTTGGGGTCGCTGATTACAAATCTGATGTTGGATTTTTAAAATTGAAGATTGCGGATCCAATATAGCGGACCAAAGTTATTAAAAAATTTATACCTTGATGAAATTGGTGATTTTCAAAATTCAAAATGGTGGATTAAATATCCCAGACGTAAATTATTAAAAATGTTTGAACCTACATAAACTTGGTGAAACTTAGGTTTTTGGTGTCGCTGAGTCGAAATCTGGTGTTGTATTATTGAAATTCAAAATGGCGGATTGAATATGGCGGACATTAATTATTAAAAAATTTCCGAGTTTTATCACATGAGTGATACGTAAGTTTTTAGGGCCTCTGATTTTTAAACTGATGTTGGATTTTCAAAATTCAAAATGGCGGATCCAATATGGTGGGCATGAATTGTTAAAAATTTTTGCATATTGATACAATTGGTGATGCTTGGGGTTTTCGGTTTCGTGATTTCAAATCTGGTGATGGATTTTCAAAATTCAGAATTTCGGATCCAATATGGCGGAACAAATTTATTGAAAATGCTTGGACATGAATTATTAAAATGTTTGTAACTTGATACAATTGGTGGTACTTAGATTTTTGGGGACGTTAATTTCTAATCTGATGTTTGATTTATAAAATTCAAAATTGTGGATCCAATATGGCGGACCAAAGTTATTGAAAATGCTTGGACATAAATTAATAAAATGTTTGTAACTTGATAAAATTGGTGGTACTTAGGTTTTTGGGGACGTTAATTTCTAATCTGATGTTTGATTCCTGAAATTCAAAGTGGCGGATCCAATATGGCGGACCAACATTGTTGAAAATGCTTGGACGTAAGTTAATAAAATGTTTGTAATTTGATCAAATAGGTGGTACTTAGGTTGTTGGGGATGTTAATTTGTAATCTGATGTTTGATTTCTAAAATTCAAAATTGTGGATCCAATATGGTGGACCAAAGTTATTGAAAATGCTTGGACATAAATTAATAAAATGTTCGTAACTTAATGAAATTGGTGGTATTTAGGTTTTTGGGGACGTTAATTTCTAATCTGATGTTTGATTTTTGAAATTCAAAGTGGCAGATCCAATATGGCGGACCAACATTGTTGAAAATGCTTGGACATAAATTAATAAAATGTTTGTAACTTGATGAAATTGGTGGTACTTAGGTTTTTGGGGACGTTGATTTCTAATCTGATGTTTGATTTCTAAAATTCAAAATGGCGGATACAATATGGCGGACCAAAATTATTTAAAAAAAGTATACCTTGATGAAATTGGCTATTTTCAAAATTCAAAATGGTGGATTCAATATCCCATACATAAATTATTAAAAATATTTGAACCTACATGAACTTGGTGATACTTAGGTTTTTGGGGTCGCTGAGTCGAAAACTGGTGTTGTATTATTAAAATTCAAAATGACGGAGAGAATATGGGGGACATAAATTATTAAAAATTTTCGGATTTTGATCAAATCAGTGATACGTATGTTTTTATGGTCACTGATTTTAAATCTGATGTTGCATTTTTGAAATTCAGAATGGCGGATCCAATATGGCGGACATGTATTGTTCAAAACGTTTGGATATTGATCAAATTGATGATTCTTAGGTTTTTGAGGTCGCTGAATCGGAATCTGGTGTTAGATTTGTACAATTTAGAATGGCGGATCCAATATGGCGGAAGTTATTATCAAAAATGTTCGGACTTCGATAAAATTGGCGACACTTAGGTTTTTGGTGTCGCTCAATCGAAATCTGGTGTTAGATTTTGGAAATTCAAAATGGCGGATTAAATATCGCGGACATAAATTATTTAAAATGTTTTCACCTTGATAAAATTGGTGATGTTAAGGTTTTTGGGGTCGCTGATTTCAAGTCTGATGTTAGATTTTTAAAATTTAAGATTGCGGATCCAATATGGCGGACCGAAATTATTTAAAAAATTTGCACCTTGAAGTAATTGGTGGTTTGAAAAATTCAAAATGGCTGATTCAATATCCCAGACATAAATTATTCAAAATTTTTGAACCTACATGAACTTGGTGATACTTATGATTTTGGGGTCGCTGAGTCGAAATCTGGTACTGGATTTCCAAAATTCAAAATGTCGGATTCAATATGGCGGACATTAATTATTAAAAGATGTTCGGATCTTGATCAAATGGGTGATATTAAGGTTTTTCGTGTCACTTAATCGAAATCTGGTGCTGGGTTTTTCAAATTCAGAATGGCAGATCCAATATGGCGACCAAAATTATAAAAAATGTTGAGAACATTAAGGGATTATACATGTTTATGATTTTGAAGCTGTTGAACTAAATATATAATATATCCAATGTGGTATGACCAATTTTGAATAAACAAATTTCAAACATTGTAGTATTAGGGTATGTTACAGAGTGAATAGTTAATATAAATTGCCGCTTTCAGTCAGTTTAGATATTTTTCGTAAATACACAGTTTTTGGAATTGCATGTAATTTTGAAAATCAAACATCAGATTTCATTTTAAAGACCCCAAAATCGTAAATATGAACAATCCGATCATGTTCTAAACATCTTTGATAATTTTGGTCCACCATATTGGATCCGCTTCCCCAAAAAACCTAAGTATAAGCAAATTTATCAAGGTCCAAACATTTTTAATGATTCATGTCCGCCATATTGGATCCGCCATTTAGTCATTTAGAAACCCAACATCAGATTTGAAATCAGCTACCTCAGAAACCTACGTACCACTAATTCCATACAGATCCAAGCATGTTTAATATTCCATGTCCGCCATATTGGATCCGCCATGAAGTGTTTTTTCTCAAAAATATTTTTTCACGATATGTTCTTTTTCGCCACGAAATGAAAGGGAAATGAGAGAAAGTGTGGGTAGAGGTTAGAGGTTAGAGGAAATGAGGGGATTAAGGTAAGTGCAGTAGGTGAAGTAGATGAAGCAGAAGTAGGGGAAGTACAGTGGAAAATAGGGGAGAATAAGTAGGGAGTAATGAGGGAAGAGGGAGTAGGGAAAGCAAGGGGTAATAAAGAAAGGAGAAGAAGGTGAAATTACGAAAATTGAGGGGTGGTATGAAAGTGAGGAGAAGTGAAGGGAAGTAGGCGAGGTAAAGGGATGATGTAGGAAGTGGAAGTAGTTAAAGGGATTGGAATAAGGTTTGGGGAAGTATTGGAAATGAGGGAAGGATAAGTAGGAGACATTA
>CAKNYM010044674.1:0-25954 GCA_932195095.1 Andricus curvator | reverse complement strand
TAAGTGAGGGAAAATGAAGGGAAGTGGGGGAAGTAAAGGGATGATGTAGGAAGTGGAAGTAGTTAAAGTGATTGAAATAAGGTTTGGGGAAGTATTGGAAATAAGGGAAGGATAAGTAGGAGACATTAGAGAAAAATAAGGGGAGGGGAATATTGGGAAGTAGGGGGAATGGAGAAAGTAGGGAAGGGGCTGTAGAAAGAGGAAGTAGGGAGTGTGAGGAGAAATAAACTGAGGAAAGTTAGTGAAAGTAGGACAAATTATTATAAATGAGGGTGAGTAGGGAGGGAAAGCGAGGAGAGGGGGAAGAACAGAAGTAGGAAAGTAGGAAAGGAAGAAGATGGAAAAGAGGTTAATATTGCAAATGATTATTTGTATTCCCACGATTTGATTACAATTTATGAAATGAATGCAGTCAATATTTCCAATAAAATTTTAATTATCTCAATAAATATTTTCCACTCATACACGCTTTTGTAAAGAATCAATTGCGATAATGAAATTATTACATATGATTCGAAAGTTCATCGGGACGTAAAATTAAATAATTTATTGGAACAATAACCACAAACTTCACACATTGAAAGCCCAAATTGATGTTGAAAATTATTTGAGTTATTTATACCTGTGACGAATAATTTTACGATTTCGTTGCATATTTGTATATAAAAATATAAAAATAAAATTTTTTAAGCCTTAAAAAGCTAACTAATATTTTAGATTTTTGAAATTTATAAAATTGATATCTGGTCCAAGAAAACTAAAAATATTCAATTAATCAATCAATCAATCAATTTATTATTTCAAATCGGAACAGAGGTGAATTAAATAGGAATTGTCTCTTAAGGAAATAAGTTATGAAAATCTGCAAAAGTCGGCAAGATTTTTTTCATCACCCGAAATGCAAAAAAAAAATAAAAATGAGGAAAATTTTCAATTTTCAATTCTTTTTTTGTGTCGACCCATTTTCCCTATTCCTTCCCTTTTCCCCTTTTGTAAGAATTTCTCCTTTTCCCCTTCTTACCGTTTTTAGCACTTTATAATATTTGAAAAATGAGGTTTTCATAGTAAAACTTTTTTCATTCACATAATTCAAATTTAATGTAAGAATATAAAAGGTTCCATCACTCGAGAGATATCGATTAAACTATAATGTTGGCATATTTTATTACAGAGCAAGGATATTCTTGTCATTTATATGGTTTGAAAAATATATTTTCATAGAAAAAAATTTCTCATTTACATGAGTCAAAATTTTTGATGATTCAATTGCTTTTAGAAAATTAAACTGATCCGAAAGGAAATTCGTCTTTTCGGATTAAATTTCAATTGTTTTGCAGAAAATTCGTTTTTTTATTGTTTGAAAATTTTTTTTTTTAGTTGAAAAATAAACTATTTTTTTTTGTAAATTTGTTTTTTCTTTGGTTGAAAATCAATTTTATCAACTGAAAATTCAAATATATTATTCATGGTTGAGAATTGATCTTTTTTAGTTAAATTGAACTATGTTTATATATTTATATATTATATATATATATTATATATATATATTATATTTATATTTTCGAATCAAATATTCCACTGTTTTCCAAAACATTTGCCTTTTCGTTTTGAAAATTCAACAATTTGGAAAATTCATCTCTTTGGCTGAAAATTTCACTATTTTTAAAAATATTTGTTTCTTTTTTTTAAATTTATTTTTCTAACACGAAATTTAACCATTCAATTTTTGATTAAGAATTGATCTTTATAAGTTGAAAATTCAAAAATTTAGTTCAAAATTCAACTATTTGTTTGGAAATTTATGTATTTTATTGAAAATTAGTCTTTCTTGGTTGAAAATTAATTTTTTAACTGTATATTTAATTATTCCATTTATGGTTGAGAATTTATCGTTTTTAGTTGAAAATTAAACTATTTTTTTAATATTAATTTTTTTGCAGAAAATGCATCTCGTTTGGTTGAAAATTGAAATATTTGTTAAAAATTGGTATTTTTTGGTGAAAATTTTTACTATTTTGTGGGAAAATCCTCTTTTGCCTTTGAAATTCAACAATTTTGTAGAAAATTCACCTATTTGGTTGAAAATTCAACTATTTTGTTGAAAATAAATTTTTTTTCTAAATATTTATATTTTCTACTGAAATATTTAACTGTTTTCCAAAACATTTGCCTTTTCGTTTTGAAAATTCAACAATTTGGAAAATTCATCTCTTCGGCTGAAAATTTTACTATTTTTTACATTATTTGTTTCTTTTTTTTCGAAAATTTATTTGTTTAACGCAAAATTTAATTATTCCATTTTTGGTTAAAAATTGATCTTTGCAAGTTGAAAATTCAACTATTTAGTTTAAAATTCAACTATTTGTTTTTTAACTGTCAATTTATTAATTTCATTTATGGTGGAAAATTTATCGTTTTTAGTCAAAAATTAAACTATATTTTTTAACATCAATTTTTTGCAGGAAATTCATCTACATTGGTTGAAAATTGAAATATTTGTTAAAAATTGGTTCCTTTTTTTTTGTTTTGAAATTTATTTCAAACAAAATTATTTCCCTATTTTCTTTTGAGAGTTTTTTTTACTGTAAAGTCTAAATATATTTAATTAAAACTTTTCTTTATACTTTTACAATCTGATAATGAATACAGTAGGGTGGTCCCAAAAAATTATTTTTAATTTACCCCCAACTTTGCTAAAACTCACCCCTGAAGACACTAAAAAGTAATTTTTAAGTGTCTTTTCTGAATTTTATGAAAGTAAAATAAAAATTTAAGTGGCAAATTATATAAAAAAATTTTATTATGCAAATATAAATAATAGTGCTATCAGAATGAAGATTTTTCACCTTTTCACCCTTAAATTATCCATAAAATATTACATTTTCTTTCTTCAAAACTTTTTTTTGCAATATAAAGAAATTTATATTAAATATTTTCAAAAATCAGTTTTAAAGAAAGAAAATGTAATTTTTGATGGATTATTAAGTGTTAAAAGGGGAAAAATGTTTATTTTGAGGGCACTATTTTTCATATTTGTATACCAAAATTTTTTATATAATTTAGCACTTGAATTTTGATTTTACTTTCATAAAATGTAGAAAAGACACTTAAAAATTACTTCTTAGTCATGATTTCAGTCCATAATAGATTTTGTATAATGAAGCATGAAATTCATGTTAACCTAATTTATGGTGATTTTAGAGGTGATTTGAAACTTTCCATAAATTATCCAAAATTCATTTTGAAAAATTTCCATAAATTAGCGGAACTTTATGAAAAATTTCGGTCATTCATGGTAATTTTACAGGCAAATATGGTAACTTACCACAAATTATCAAAAATTCATTTTGAAAATTTTTCCTAAATTACCGGAAATTTATTGAAAATGTGGGTCATTCATGGTAATTTTACAGGTGAATATGGTAACTTACCATAAATTACCCAAAATTCAGTTTTGAAAATTTCCATAAATTTCCGGGAATTTATGAAAAATTTCGGTCATTTATGGTGATTTTACAGGTAAATATGGTAATTTAGCCAAAATTCATTTTCAAAATGTCCATAAATTTCCATAAATTTCCGGAAATTTATGAAAATTTTCGGTCATTTATGGTGATTTTACAAGTAAATATGGTAACTTATCCAAAATTCATTTTAAAAAATTTCCATAAATTTCCGGAAATTTATGAAAAATTTTCGGTCATTAATGGTAATTTTACAGGTAAATATGGTAACTTGCCATAGATTACACAAAATTCATTTTTAAAAATGGCCATAAATTTCCGGAAATTTATGAAAAATTTGGGTCATTTATGGTAATTTTACAGGTAAATATGGTAATTTAGCCAAAATTCATTTTCAAAAATTTCCATAAATTTCCGGAAATGTATGAAAATTTTCGGTCATTAATGGTAATTTTACAGGTAAATATGGTAACTTATCGAATATTCATTTAAAAAATTTCCATAAATTTCCGGAAATTTATAGAAATTTTCGGTCATTCATAGTAATTTTACAGGTAAATATGGTAACTTATCCAAAATTCATTTTAAAAAATTTCCGGAAATTTATGAAAAATTTCGGTCATTTATGGTAATTTTACAGGTAAATATGGTAACTTACCATGGATTGCCCAAAATTCATTTTTAGAAATTTCCATAAATTTCCGGAAATTTATGAAAAATTTCGGTCATTTATGGTAACTTTATAGGTATATATGGTAACTTTCCATAAATAACCGCAAAATTCTATTATCTGCAACCAAAATTTCCTCACGTTTTTTACGGTGAGTGGGCTGATAACCATAAAATGCGAGCTCATAGATGCATAATTTTCATTATTCACCTCTGACGTCACTTTTTAGTCCCTAGGGAGTAAAAAGTAGAGCTTTGGCCCCGCTTCATAGGCGTCGAAAAGGGCTGAAATCATACATGTGTCATAAAAAATTTTTTTCAGGCTTTTCACTGCTCACATGGTAGTTTTACATCATCGTTATAAAGTTTTTGCAATTCTCTTCAAAATTCAAGGACACCCAAACATTTTTTTCAAATTCTCAAAAAATAAGGAAAACTTTTTTTTTACCAAAAGACACAAAATGAGGGGATGAGACTTTAAAAAATCATAAAAATAATTTTTTTGGACCACCCTAGAATACAATATATATTTCAACATCAAAACTACTGATATTCTGGAAAAGATTGACTAAACTCGACTAGCTCATTGAACGTTGATGATTCGTTTTGTAACGATACATGAGCTTCAGTCACAAGCAATATTGTGACGATCAATATAAAAGCGATTGAACCATTGCGGTTATTTATCTGTGAAATTGGAAATAAAATGAAAATGATGTGGAAGAAATCCAGGGTAAACTAATAGTCAGGAAAACTTGATATGAAAATGCATTTTCCTGAGTCTATCAGAAATAGAGTTGATGCAACGAGCGTTCAATATTTAAAATCAATTCACGCCTTTCTTTACAATTTGAATGTATTTGGATTGAGAATCGTGGTTTCTGGAATCGTATTACGTTTCCCTTGCTGATAAATCTTCTTTCCATTCTGAATAATCCATGACATCTCTTTGCAAACAAATCTGCGGAAAAGTGGTATGAGGGAGAGACAGGTATATTTGATTACGTATATACCGAGATGTGATCTGTCTTTATAAACTCCATATTGCCACAGAAATCAAGAAATAATTTGATAGGGGAAATGGGAAAATGAGAAAGGGGAAGTAAGGGGAAATTAGGGGAGGACAAGTAGAGGAAAAGATGCGAAAGTAGGGGAGAATTAATTAAAGTAGGGGAAGGCAAGTGAGGGAAATCATGTTAGGTAGTAAGGGGAAATGGGGATGGGACGTAGATAAATTGAGAGAAAATCAGAAGGAAGAACGTATAAGAAATGACAGGGAGAAGAAAGTGGGGAGAATTATGAAAAATTAGAGGAGAAGAATTAGACAAAGTGACGGGAAATGAGGGGTGCGTAAGTAGCGGAAGTGAGGGGAAATGAGAGAAGGGGAGGTATAAAAATAAGATCAGGAGCAAAGTGGAAGTGATGGGAATTGAGAGAGAGGAAAATTGAGAGGAAATGGAAAGAAACGAAGAAGGGGAAGTAAGGAAACATGAGAGCTGAATAAGTAGGAAAAGTAAGAACTTACGAAGGGTGGGGAAGTAAGGCGAGTATGGGAAAATTAGGAGAGGTGGAGTCAGCGAAAATAAGGGCAAGACAAGTAGGAGAAGATAGGGGAAACAAGAGGAGGGTAATGAGAGAGGATAGGAAAATGAGGAGTTGGCAAGAAGGCGAATAGAGGGGAAATGAGGGAAGGCGAATTCAAGATAGTAAAAGGAAAGTAGAGGAAATTAGGGGAAAGTAAATAGGAGAATTTATACGAAATGAGAAGTTTGGAAGCAAAAGTCAATTATGGAGTGCAAATGGAAGAAGTAAGGGGAAAAGGGGAGTGGGAGGAGGTGAAGTGATAAGAGAAGTTCATGGAAAGCAAAGGCAAATGGGGGTACGAGAAATAAGGGGGAGTGAGGAAAATTAAGGGAGGAGTAATTAGGGTAGAGGAAGGCAAGTAAGGGTCATTATGTTACGTGGTGAGGGGAAATCGAGAGGGGACGTGAAGAAAGTGAGAGAGAATGCGAAGAAAGTACATATTGGAAATTTAGGGAGAGCAAGTAGAGAGAATGATGGAAAATTATGGAAGAAGAATCAGAGAAAGGAAGGGAAAATAAGAGGTGCATATGTAGCAGGAGTAAGGGGAAATGAGAAGAGGGCAAGTAAGAAAAGTAATGGGGAATGAGAGAAGGGGAAATGAGAGAAGGGGAGGTAGAAGAAATAAGGTGAGGGTTGAAGTGGAAGTGATGTGAATTAGGAAGGACGGGAAGTAAGGGGAAATGAGGAAAAAGGAAGTAGGGAAACTGAGGAGAAAAGAGAATTGAGTAAATAGGAAAATTATGAAGAAAAGAAGAAAGAGGAAGTATGGGAAAATTAGGAGTGGTGGAGTTAGGGAAAATAAAGAGAGAGCAAGTAGGAGACGATAGGGGAAATGAGAAGATGTTAATGAGGGAAAGTGTAGGAAAATGAGGGTTCGGTGAGAAGGCAAATATAGGGCAAAAAATGGAAGGCAAAGTCGGAAAAGTTCGAGGAAATCAGAGAAGAGTAAATAAGGGAAGTGATATGAAATAAGAAGATGAGAAGAAGGGGAAGTGAGAAAAATTAAGGAAGTGAAAATAGGGAGAGCAAAAGGAAATTATAAAGCGGAAACAGAGAAAGTAAGGGGAAAATGATGAGAGGAAGGAGGTGAAGTGATAAGAGGGGTTCATAAGATTCAAAGGCAAATAGGTGTAAAAAACGTCTAGGGAAATATGGGGCGACAATGTACGCGAAGCAGGAAAGGTGAGGGGGAATTATAGTGTGGCAAGTAGAACAAGTGAGGGCAAATTCTTCGAAGGAGCGATAGTGAATTAAGGAAAGTGAGGTAAACTGATAGTAGAAGTGAGGGAATGAGGAAGGGAAAGTAAGGAAAAATAAGGTGAGGATAACTAGAGGAAGTGATGCGGAATTAGGGGAGAGGAAGTATGCAGAGTAAGGTGGACTTAGGGGAGGAAAGTACGGGAAATAAGTGGAGAGTGAGGAAAAATTGGTGAGCAGTAAAAAGCGCAGGGAAAGGCAAGTGAGGGGAATTATGTGAGGTGGTAAGGGGAAATGGGGAGGGACGTAGATAAATTGAGAGAAAGTCAGAAGGAAGAACTTATAGGAAATACCGGGAAGAAGAAACTAGGGAGAATGATGGAAAATTAGGGGAGAGTAATTAAACAGAGTGACGGGAAATAAGGGGTGAGTAGCAGAAGTGAGGGAAAATGAGAGAAGGGCAAGTAGGGAAAGTAATGAGAAATGCGAGAAGGGGAGATAGGAGAAATAAGATGAGGTGCAAAGTGCAAGTGATGGGAACTGAGAGAAAGAGGAAAATGGAGAGAAAATGGAAACAAAGGAAGAAGCGGAAGTAAGAAGAAATCAGAGTGAAGTAAGTACGAAAAGTAAGAAGATACGGAGGTAGGGAATAATGAGAAGATTAGGAGGTGCATTCAGGGGAAATAAAGGGAAGACTAGTAAGAGAAGATAGGAGAATCAAGAGGAGGGTAATCAGAGAGTATAGAAAAATGAGGGGTTGGTAAGAAGGCGAATAGGGGGGAAATAAGGGTACGCGAATTAGAGAAAGTAAAAGGAAAGTAGAGGAAATTAGAGGAAAGTAAATGGGACAAGTGATAGGAAATGAGAAGATGGGAAGCAAAAGTCAATTATGGAGTGCAAATAGAAGAAGATAGGGAAAAGAGGGGAGTGGGAGGAGTGGGAGGAGGTTAAGTGATAAGAGAAGTTCATGTGAAGCATAGGCGAATGAGGGCAGGAAACGTGTGGTGAAATTTTAGGTAATGATGGAAGGGAATTAGTGGAAGTGTGGTTGAGTGATAGGAGAAATGGGGGGGTGGGGAAGGGAAAGAAGAAGTAATCGTAAATGATGGGAGAATAAGTGAAGGAAGTAATGCGAAATGGCGGGAGGAGAAATGGGGAGAGTAAGGTGAACTTAAGGGAGAAAGGTACGAGAAAAAAGGGGGGAATGAGGAAAATTAGGGGAGTAGTAATAAGGGTAGGCGAAGGAAAAGGAGAGTCATTATGTGACGTGATGGTGGGAAATCAAGAGAAGGCGTAAAGAAAGTGAGAGAGAATGAGAAGAAAGAACGTAATGGAAATGTAGGAAAAGCAAGTAGAGAGAATGATGGAAAATTATGGGAGAACAATTAGAGAAAGAGAGGGGAAACAAGGTGTGCGTATGCAGCGGAAGTGAGGGGAAATGAGAAGAAGGCAAGTAGGTGGAGTAATGGGAAATGAGAGAAGGGGAGGTAGAAGAAATGAGGTGAGGGTTGAAGTGGATGTGATGGGAATTAAGAAGGTTAAAAAGTAAGGGCAAATGAGGAGAAACGAAGTAGGGGAAGTGAGGAGAAAAGAGAGTTGAGTAAATAAAAAAAGTAAGAAGACACGAAGAAAGGGGAGGTATGGGAAAATTATGAGTGGCGGAGTTAGGGAAAATAAAGTAAGAGCAAGTAGGAGGAGATAGGAGAAATGAGAGAACGGTAATAAGGGAAATTGTGGGAAGATAAGGGGTCGGTAAGAAGGCAAATAGAGCGGAAATAATGGGAGGAGGAGTCGGGAAAGTGCTAGGAAATTAGAGAAGAGTAAACAGGGGAAGTGATAAGAAAATGAAAAGAAAGAGCGTCTAGGAAATGAAGGGAAAGAAAGTAGGGTGAATGATGGAAAATTAGGTAAGAGGAATTTGAGAAAGTGGGGGAAAATGAGGGTTGCGTAAATAACGGAAGTGAGGGGAAATGAGAAGAGGGCAAGTAAGAGAAGTAATGGGATATGAGAGAAGGGAAGGCAAGAAAAATGAGGTGAGGGGTGAACTGGAAATGATGAGGATTGAGAGGGAGGAAAAGTGAGAGGAAATTATGAGAAAGGAAGTGGGGAAAGTAAGGAGAAATGAGAGTTGAATAAGTAGGAGAAGTGAGAAGAAACGAAGGGAGGGGAAGTAAGGGAAGTATCGGAAAATGAGGAGAGGTGAAGTCAGGGGAAATAAAGCGAGGGAATTAGGAGATGATAGGGGTTAGTAAGGAGGCTAATATAGGGGAAATAAGAGAAGCGAAAATCGGGAAAGTTTGAGGAAATTAATCTATTAAATATCAACGTAAATAACTATTTTTTTAAATACTGTAAAAAGGGGAAATTAGTGATTCTATTTTACAAGTAAAGCATTTAAATACTGTCTCCAGACTCCTTCCCCTTTTTGAAATAATTCCCCTTTTTGCCCGCTTTTCCTCAAACTTCCTCTGCTTATTTAAAATTGAACTATTTTGTTTTAAAAAAAAAATTTTTTTGTGAAAATACATGTTTTCAAATGAAAATTTAACTGTGAAATTTTGTGTGGAGAATGAATAGTTTTCAGTTGAGAATTAAACTATTTGGTTGGAAATCAAACTATTTGGTTAAAAATCAACTTTTTGGTTAAAAATTGAACTACTTGATTGAAAATTAAGAAGTTTTGATTGGAAGTCAACTATTTTGTTGAGAAATTCGTGATCTTTTGTCGAAATCAACTTTTTTAGATTGGAAATTTAAATACTCTTTTGTTGAAACATCAACTATTACATTTTTCGTTGAGAATTCATCCTTGTGATCAAATTCAACTGCCTTTGATTTAGAATGAAATTATAGAAGATTTATCATTTTAGTTAAAAATTCAACCATGGGGGTCTTAGAGGAAGTGAAGGGAGGGAAACTAGAAGCAGTAAGAGAAAGTGAAGGATGAGGAAGGGTATATAAAGGAGGAAAGGGAGAGATGAAAAAGAAAATGGGAGGGAAGTTAGGGGTGTGCAATACAAGGGAGTGAGAAGTGGGAAGGACAGTTAAGGGAGTGGGAGTGATGAGGTGTGAGGAGAGTGTCGTGATAATTGCAGGAAGAAGTAGGGGTACTTGCCGGAGTAGGTAGTAGTATGGGAAGAGAGGGGACGAAAATTGGAGAATTAGGGAAAAAAAGGGAAGGTATATGAGAAATATGGACAAAATGGGGAAAAGGAGTGATGGTGATTAAATAAGTGCAGTAAGGGTGTTAGAGGAAGTAAGAGGAGGGAAATTAGAAATATTCAAAAAAATTAAGGAATGAGGAAGGGTATACAAAGAAGAAAATGAGGGATAGGAAAGAAAATGGACGGAAGGGAAGTTGGGAAAGAGGGAGTAAAGGAAGTGAGGAGTGGAAAGGGCAGTTTTAGGATTTAAAATGAGATGTGAGGTGGAGAGTGCGGTGGGTAGTAAGTGAAGGAGAAGTAGGGGTAGTTGGAGTAGTAGGGAAAGATCAAGAATGGAACAGAAGATAGGGGAAGTAGTGGCGGAAGAAGGGAAAGAGACATAAATGGTAGGAAAGAAAAGGCGGGCAGGAGGGTAAAGGATGCTAGTAGAGGGTGGAGAGATAGGGAAGTGTGAGGAGGAAAATTTTAGTACTCGAGAGGAAATATGAGAAAGGCGAAAGGAGGCGGAGCAGGGGATTCTCACCTGTGTAAGGACCACCCTAGTGAGCATTTTTAAAATTAAATTATCTTTCAATTCTTTAAGGAAATGAGATGTTTCGAAATGTGCAAAAGATTTAGAGGAAGGAGGTGCGAGAAAAATAAACAGATCAATAAGAGTGGAATATAATCTGATTTCAGAGGGACTCGTCTCGTACTCGATTCCTCAAGGAATTCAGAGAGGTTCGGAAGTGGACCTCACCGACAGAACATATGATGGTCAAGAAGATGGTGGCTACCTCTCTGGTGGGCTTGGTCAACTCGTGGATGGGCAGAGGGGTTCTGACAACTTTAGACTCGATGTCAACGGTAATGGAAAAGGTAACGTCCAGTTCTACGAACTTTCCTAGCTTTGGATTGCAAGTTAGTACAACTTTCCCCAAGATGTCGACTTAAACCATCAAGTGACCAAATGCCGATCTTGTTACAGAACTCTGGCGACTTAAGGCCACGTGATGAGTGGGTCACGTGACAAGATTCCTACCTTACCGGCACTTTTTTTATTTCCTATCTTATTTTCACAAGAAGCGCCACGTCGAGTTGAAAATTTGAGATACTCAATAAGAAGCAATAAGAAAGGTGGCTCTCGTCCTGAATTTTTATAATTGTAAAAAAAGTTGTTTTTTTTTTAAATAATTTTTTTTTCTTTTTTCATGTTTATTAAAATTTAGGACCAGACCCACCTTTCTTAGTGCTTCTTATTTATTATCCCAAATTTTCAACTCGATGTGGCTATTCGTGTGCAAATAAGTTAGGAATTAAAAAAAAGTTTCGGTAAGGTAGGAATCCGGTCACGTGACCCACTCGTCACATGGCCTTAACAAAAAAGGAGTTCTTTGGAAAAACAATTCGAGTAATTTTCACGTTTAACTGTTTAGACATTTAACCTGTAGCAGAGTTCATCCGGTTAAAATTTTATCGTTTGTATTTTTTTTTTAAATTTAAACTAACTTCAGCATAGCCTAAAATTTTGGACAGTCTGATAAACACACTTCGGGTGGTCTCAATTTAAAACTGTGAGGTCCGAAATCAAAAACTGCAATGTAAAACTAACTTTTTTTTTTTAATTTTGAATTTAGTAACCTCATGTTTAAGAGTATTAGAAATGAACTTCAATGTTTATGGAAACTATTATTCTTCACTTGAAAAATTATCAGAAATTTTTCTTTATTTATATCAACCTTCCCCCTATTTGCCTCTTTTCCCCTTTTGTGGTTTTTTCATTTATATGCAAAATGAATTAATAGAACCCAACAAAAAAATTAAACTATTTTTTTTAAAGCTAATTCTTTCTGACTGTATAGTCGACTATTATCTTATTGGTTGAGAGTTAATCTTCTACGGTTCAAAATTTTATTATTCGGTTGAAAATTTAATTATTTTCATTAAAATGCAACAATTTTATTAAAAAGTCATCATTTTTGGTTCAAAATTAAAATTATGTGTTCAAGTTCTTCTTTTAGGTTGAAAATTCAACAGTTTGATTGAGAATCAACTTTTTTTTTAAATTTTACTGTTTGGCCGGAAATCTACTTTTTTGTTAAAAAATTAACTTATTTGTTGAAAATTCCATAATTTGATATACATTTTTTCAATTCTTGACTGATAAATGTTTCTTGGTTTAAAATTGAACTTTTTTGTTGAAAATTTCTCTCCTTGGATAGTAATTTTATAATTTTTGTTTAAAAATGTAACAGTTTGGTTGCCAATTGAATAATTTGGATGAAAATTCAACAATTTTATTAAAAAGTTATCATTTTTTGTTAAAAATGTAACTGGTTGCAAATTCCTTTTTTGTGGTTCAAAAATTCAACTCTTTTGATACAAAATTCAACTTTGGCTAAAAATTCAACTGTTTGGTTTAAAATCAAGTTTTTTGTAGGAAAATAAACTATTTGGTTGAAAATCAAGTTTTTTGTTGAAAGTTAAAAAATTTGATGACATTTTTTTTCTTCCTTGGCTCAGAAATATTTCTTGGCTGAAAATTCAATTCTTTTGTTGAAAATTTATCTCATTCTTGGTTAAGACTTCAAATTTTCTGTTGTAAATTAATTTTTTTGGGTGAAAAATTCAACTATTTTGGCACAAAATTCAAATATTGGTTAAAAGTTCAACTGCCTTGTAGAAAAATATTTTTTGATTGAAGATTACACTTCTTTGATGAAAATTCGTGTTTTTTAGTCAAATTCAACTGTTCTTTATTTTAAAATATTTTTTTTTTGCAAAAAATATCAACGATTACATATTCCGTTGAAAAAAAAATTGTTCTAATTGAAAATTCAACTATTTGGTTGAAAATAAACTGATTTTACTTGTTCAAAATTTGTTCTTTTTTCGACTGATAAATAATTTTTTCAATTGCTATGAGACTTGAAAAATAAAAAAAATGTGGGCTCTAAAGGGGAGAAATTTGAAACATCAATAACTTGTTTACTTTAAAGCGGAGAAATTGGAAAGAAACCCCATTTTTTACTTGACAATTTTTTCATTTGGAAAATTTAGAAAATAACGAATTTTGGTTATTTAAAAGGAAGATAATTTGGAGAGAAAAAAAACAAAGTATTTGATTTACAAAATGAAATTTTTCTAGTTAAAAGAGGAAACATTGTAAGAATGACTAATTTTTTTACAATACATAAACTTCTAACTAGAAGAGATACATTTTTAGCCAAATAATTAAATTTTCAACTGCAAAATATACGTTTTAACCCAAAAATGAAATCATTATATTCTAAGTATAAAAAATTAGGTTTTTACTAAAAAAAAACATGAATTTTCAAAAAAATAGTAAAATCTGAAACCAAGGAGAATAATTTTTTACAAAAAGATACAAATGTTTAACTAAAGACATTAACTTTCAACTGAAAAAAAAATTTGCAATCAGAAATGGAATAGTTAACATTTTCAGCAATAATTATTATTTTTTTACAAAAATAAACTATTTATCAGGATATTTACATTTTTTACTGAAATAGTTTAATTTTTAACCCAAAATATAAATTTTTAAGCAAGCAGATAATTTTTCTACCAAAAAGACGATTTTCAACAAAATAAATTAATTTTCAATATAAAAGTTTATTGTCAGCCAATTAGTTGGACTTTCTACCAAAGTGGTTGAATCTCTAACCACAATATTACTTTTTCATTAAATTTTTTAACTATTGCCTAAATAAGTAAATTTTCAATAAATTATGAAATTATTATATTTTTAATTCAAAAAGTTAGGTTCTCAATAAAAAAAAAACAACAAATTTTCAAGAAGCTAGTTACATTTTTAACCAAGAAGATAAATATCAGCCAACAAAATTAATTTTTTACCAATTTACACAAATTTTCAACAAGAGACATTAATTTTCAACAAGCTAGTTACATTTTCAAACAAGAAGATGAATATCAGCCAACAAGATTAATTTTTTACCAAATGACACAAATTTTTAACAAGAGACATTGATTTTCAACCACATAGGTGAATTTTGAACTAAAAAAGATCAATTTACAATAAAAAATGGAATATTCAAAATCTTCAGATAAAAAATTATTTGAGAAAATAGTTAAATTTAGAAAAAGAATAGTTGAATTTTCAATAAAAATATAAATTTTAAAGCAAGACGATCAATTTTATACCAAAAAAGATTAATTTTTAACAGAATACATGACTTTTTAACATAAAAGAGAAAGACGAATTTTCAACAAAATATACTTACAAATATACTAAAAAATTACTTTTAACTGAAAAAGATAAATTTTTAACCAAAAATATAATCATTATATTTTGAATTCCGAAAATTAGGGTTTTACTGAAGAAGCAACGAATTTTCTACAAAATAGTTCTATTTTCAACCAAGACAATTAATTTTTTACCAAAAGATACGAATTTGTAACAAAATATATTATTTTTTAATGCCATATTTAAATTTTCAACTAAAAAAAAAAGAATTAAAATCAAAAATGGAATATTTAAAATTTGAAGTTAAGCAATTTATTTTTCTATTAAAAACAAAATTTAACAAAATAGTTGAATTTTTTACCAAAATAATTCAATTTTTAACCATAAATGTAAATTTTTGAGCAAGAAGATTAATCATCTACCAAAAAGACGGATTTTTAACAGAATACATGAATTTTCAACCAACCAGTTGAATTTTCAACTAAAAAAGATCAATTTTCAACTAAAAATTGAATAGTTAAATTTGCATTAAAAACATTAATTTGAAAAAAAAAATTTTTTTTAACAATATAGTTAAATTGCATACAAAGTAGAATAATGTTTTAACAAATATTTGAATTTTCAACTTAATTCAAACCAAAATTTAAAACAAAATAGTTGGCAGCTATTTAGAGTACCTATGTCAATTAATCTGAAAACGTAAACCTAATTTGACACATAACTTTCTAGAGAAAAAACTACAGAATATTTTACACATCAAAAATTCTGATAACCTTGATTTACAGATTATTAAACATAAAAAATTGTACTCGAACAATTTTAACTTCTAAAAATCAACACATCTTTGCAATTGTGAAAGATGTAGAAACTAGCATTGATAAAATTCCAGATGAATTACAAGCAGAATTAAAAAATAAAATTCTTTCTCTATCTTATCCGTGCATTAAAAAACCTGATATAATTTATGATTCAGATTGAATCATATCTAAAAATATTGCTGTAACTGAAACCTTTCTTAAAGGACATCAAGATCTTTTTATAACTCGTGCTGATGAAGGTAATGTTACTGTTATCCTTAATAAACAAGATTACTATAACAAAATGGAATTGATGTTGAATGATAACAAAACATATGAAAAAATTGATTATAAACCCTTAAAATATATACAAAATAAAACTTTTAATACAAAAAAATGGAGACTAAAAGGTTTTTTAGGCTCTAACATAGAGAGACAAGCCAATATGATTTTCCTTTGAGACCTGTTGTTAGCACTATTAATTCTCTCACATGAATGGCTAAGGTGTTTAATAATATTTTGAACTCTGCTCTTCCTAAACCTAAATCTTTTATTACAAATCCTATTGTCTTGAAACAAAAACTAGATAAAATCATTATTCCTTCTGATAACATTATGATCGGTCTTGATGGAACTACCTCTTTACTAACGTTCCTGTAGAATTGGTTCTTGATAGCATTCAAAAAAGATGACCTTATATTAAGAAAGTTACTGCCTTACCTTTAGGTAAATTCAAAGAAGGAATAAAATTCCTAAGGATAACACTTATTTTCAATTTAATAATATTTTTTATAGACAAACTTGTGGAATTCCCATGGGTTCTCCTATTTTCAATAATGTAGCCGAGATGGTACAAAAGATTTAGAATCCGAGATTTTCAATAAACTAGATTTTCAAATCCTTTCCTACTTTCGTTATGTAGATGATACGTTTTTAATAATTCCTGAAGACAAAATTAAAAAATTACTATCAAAACTTTTAATTCAATTCATTAAAGATCACAATTTATACATAAAACAGAAAATAATACTATTAACTTTCTTAATATTAGCATTATCAAAAATGATAATGATACCATCTCTACTACTACTTTCGAATAATAAATTTCATAATGATAACTTAAAAATAGTATAACATTATCTTTTTGAATAACTTTTCACTAAATATTATCGATAAACAAATTGATAATGGATTAAAAGAAGATCCTAAAAGCACTATTACTATTCCATACTATGGTAAAATTGCAGAAAATATAAAATGAATTTTAAAAACTTATAAAATTAGCACCATCTTTAGTATTAATTCTAAACTTGATAAAATGATTAAATCAAGCAAAGACCAATTAGAAACCTAAGAAAAAACTAACGTTTACCGTTTCTCTCGTAATTGTGGTAAATTTTATATCGGACAAACTAAAAGACTTTCACACATTAGACCTAAAGAACACCAGGATAGTGTTAGATTAAACTACAATAATGTTCTCAACATCCGCTTATATAATAATATTAATGATAATATTTCTAATTTCTTCCTTTGGGATGAGATTGAAGTTTTGCATCAAGAGAATCATCCTATTAAAAGAGCCTTTGCGGAAATGGTTTTTATTAAAAAAGAACTGGATAACTGTCTCAATAAAATCGCTTATCTTGACCATCTTAATGAATCTTACAATTCTATTCTAGACCCACATAACATTTATCACAATTCAAACATTGAATTTTATATACTACATCAGTAAGTTGTAAATTATCTAATAAATCTTTTCCTTATTTTATGAATTTATCGAGTTTAGAGTCAATTCTAAAATTTGTTGTAATATTAAAATCATTTGAAATTCTTTTAATTTGAAAAGATAACTTTCCATGATCAAAACTTGATCTGCCAGAATACGTATTTTTACGGTACCAATCTGTGATAATATTACCTGAATCGGTTTTTATTGCTTTAACATTTAAAAAAGGAATAGAATTATTACTTTCAATTTCATGTGTAAATTTAAGTCTAGGATGATAAGAATTAAATTGATTTATAACGTAAAGTAGTTTATCTTTCGGTAATATAATAGAAGTATCATCCACGTATCTAAAATATGTGTGTAAAGAAAAATTTAAATTTTTTATGACATTTGATTCTAAGTCTTGCATAACTAAATCAGCTAATGTTGGAGAAATAGGAGAACCCATAGGTGTTCCAAAAATTTGTCTGTAAAAATTGTTATTAAATTTAAATATTGTTTGTTCCATTAAAAATTTTATTCCTTCTTCAAATTTATCAATAGGTAAATCTGTATAGTTTTTTATATAAATCCATCTACTTAAAATACTATTGATAACTAAATCAATTGGCACATTTGCAAATAATGAAGAAACATCTAAAGAAACCATGATATGATCAGATGGAATTTTTTTATTAATTATTTTATTTTTAAATTAAAAATAATTTTTTACTTGATATTTTGGTACTATTAATGCTTTTTTAAGAATGTTGTTGAAAATATTAGCCATTTTATAAGTAGGTGAGTTAATCAATGAAACTAAAGGTCTAAGTGGACAATTATGTTTATGAACTTTAGGTAACCCAGAAATTCTAGGAATGTTAGTATCATGAACTAAAATATCTTTGCGGAATAATTCTTCACCTAAATATCCATTAATTCGCCAAGAATTTAACAATTTCAATGTTTTATTTTTCAATTCTTTTTCCGGGTTTTCATTTAATTTTTCATAAGTTGTAGTATCATTTAATAATTCTTGCATTTTTTTAATATAAAATTCTTTTTTAAGTATTACTGTAATGTTACTTTTATCTGCATGAGTTATTAGTAATTGTTTATTAGATTTGATGAATGTTTGTGTTTTATTAATGTTTTGTGCTATGACTCTAACAAATTTTAATTTTATCATTCTGTAAAAAATTATTCGCTGTATTAATTATTCTGTGTCTTAACAAATCACGATCTTCCATGTTTTCAATTAAAACAATATTTGACTCTATATCTTTAACAATATCCATAATTATTTTACTTTTGTTTGTTAAAAAGGAAAAACTAAATTTTTTTCCTAACCTTAAAATATCATTAACTTTGTCTGGAATATCAACATTGGTACAATTTATTATCCAAGGATCTTTAGAATCACCATTATTTATATCTTTATGTTTATTTATATTGATAGGTACTTGAACTTTACTTTTAATTTTTAAATTTTGAAGTTTTTTTCCAATCTTTGTTTATCTTTTAAATTATTTTTCGAGGTATTTAATTGCATTTCTAAAATGTTTGAATATATATTAGTAGGTAGTGAATTTCTTAAATTTATTTTAATATTATTGAAATTTTGTTTTAAATATTCTAAATGGATATTCAATTATTTGATTTCATCATTAAGCAAACGACGTTCTAAAGATTCTACTATGAAATTAACAAGGTTTTTTGCACTGTGACTAAAAAATTGTAAATTTCTAACATTCCTAGTAGCATTAGTAATATTCTTTGGTAATAAATTGTGAAACCTGCAATTTACAAGATATTTATTTATTTTTAAATTTCAAAACAATTGTTAAGGTTTGTTAATAATGCTTAATTTTCTTACTCTTGTATTTAATTTAGTAATTAAATTTATCTAGAAACTATAGTACCTTATGATATAAATTGATGATACGTCAATGATAATTTCTGTCTTTGTTAAGGTTTCTCTTTCTTTCTTTCTTTCTCAATTTCTCTTCGTAAAAATGGAGCATAATGGCTGTGATGGCTCTGATTTATTTACAACTAAATTAACTAAATTATTAGTTTTGCAATCATAAATTTACAATATTAAACAATTTTTAATAACATTAATATCATATAAACAAAATCACAACTAGAAAATGAAGAATTTGAAGGTAAATATTTAATTACAATTTCTTAACCTCAAAAAACTTTTTACTCAAACGTATCAAATAAAACCTAAATTATTCCATATTTATATAGTGAAGAAGAGTGAGAAATAGAAACCTGTAAAGAAAAACTTAAGATGTTGATGAACTTCGAAATTTAACAATAAATTTTAATATTGTCCTGATGAGGAAAACATCTGTTTTCGAAACGTTGGCAGGTGCAATGGAATAAAGGATCTAACAACGAATCTCCTTTCTTTGGTCTGAAGTACGTCATAAACTACCTATATATATATATATATATATATATATATATATGTATGTATGTATATATATTATATTATTATAAATTGTTTCTACTTCTTGAATAACCGTATTTGAATCTTTATTAATAGACCACTGTATTTTATATATTACAAATTTTCTATCAGAACTCAAAAATGTATTATCTTGATACGGTAAAAGATTTGATAAAAGTTTCCGACGTTTTCGAGATCTGAGGAGCATTTCTATGCAAGTTCATCATCCAGTAGAGGCGATATTACCAGCAGGCAGCCTTATTGCAACCATTGCAAGATAGGCCGTTCTGGAAAATACTGAAGAAACTAGGATCCAGCAGAACAGGCTCGTTGCACTCGAATCTGTTCCAATTTACATTTATATTGAACCACAAGCTGGGCGAAGTTGTTCTGTTTACTCCTTCTCTAGATACATTTGGTGTCTTTCCATTTCAAGTGGGTATTTTACTATTTTGGTACCTTGCCGGCTGTGCACGTGTTTTTCAAATTTCAATGTAGCTGTCCGTGATTTGAAATTCCGAGCATCCACAAAGTGAACGACGCGATGCGATGGAAAATGAGTAATATAAGCGAGTGACACGGGCAACTTTTAATCTCCGCTTGAAAATTTAAAAGCTCGTCTCCTATCTGTAAGCGTATTTCAAGTCAACTTTTATCTCGGCAGCTTTATAAATAACCGGTTACTCTACAGTGTACTGAACATAGAGGAGATTATATTCCGGAAGCTTGTGGAACTTAAAAACTTTCTTAAGTAAATCTGGTACGTTAGGTTGTCTATTCATGATTGGATTAAATCAGTAGAGGAAGCCAGTGCGAGGTGGATAAAAAAACATTTTCATTCCTAATAATATATTTGATGAATAAGTAGGGACAGTTTAACATACCAAATGAATGCTCAAACATTTATTTAAAAAAAAGCAATGTCATGAATTGAAGAAGTGATTCATTCCCTAATTGTAGTTACAATTCGTTAATCTTTAGCTTTGGGTAACAAACTCAGTGCCACTTTGGAAGTAAATCAAATTCCAATTAATAGTTCGATTGTAAAAATCTGTCGAGTTAGTTGAAAATTTCTAAAAGGAACACAATGATTTAATTTTTGTATAAAACCGATAAGGATACTTTAACTCTTGCAGCCAATAGGGATGACTATAATGAAACAATTTGAAACATTCTTAAGAATGAGATTCTGTATAAAAACAAAAACTAGTATGGTGTCAGCAATTGGAAATAAATGCAATAATATAGCTATTAGATAGGAAAACAAAAGATTAATTAATAATCAATGTGAATACCGTTTAAAAATTCACAAAAGTGTTACAGCAAATCTTATGATCACCCTATGGTCCACAAACAAAATTCAACTAAGAGACTCATTGTTCTAAAGTTTCTTCTCCTACTTATCGTTTATCTTAGTATATTTCAAATAATTGGAAGCCAGTTTCTATAAACACTAATTTATTTATAAAAAAAGTTGGGAATTTAAAAATATTCTAAAAAACATCATTATACCTAAAACTAACAAAGAATCGTTTAGCTGTTGCAGCTAATAGAGATGACTATGATAAAACAGTTTGAAACATTCTTAAGAATGATATTCTGTAGAAAAACATAAAAAGTAGTATGGTTCCAAAAGCTGAAAATAAACGTAATAATATAGCTATAAGATGAAAAAAAAATTAATCAGTGATCACTGTCCATACCGTTTGAAAACTCACAATATTGTTATAGAAGAAGCTTAACCTATCCCAAAGTTCCACAAACCAAACTTAAGTTGGAGATCGATTGTTTCTACAGTTGATTCTCCTAGCTACAATTTATCTGAATTTATTTCAAATATTTGAGATACAGTTCCTATAAACGCTAATTTGTTTATAAAAAATATTTGGGAACTTGAAGATATTCTAAAAAACTTCAAGGTACCTAAAACCCATTCAATAATTTCCCCAGAGGCTGTGTCGATGCTTGACAGTATCCTATTATATCTAGCTTTAGATTGCTTTGAAGAAAAACTTGTTTCTAATCATAACTTGACAAAAACAACCAAGAAATAATTGTTTAGCTGTTGCAGTTATTGGAGATGACTATAACGAAAAAGTTCAAATCATTTATAAGAATGATATTCTGTATAAGAACGTAAAATCTATAGTATGGTTCTAACAACTGAAAATAAATGTGAAAGAACAGCTGTTATATGGGAAAAGAAAACATTGATTAATGATCTATGCGTGTCAAGTTAAAAAATTCACAATATTTATAACAAATCTTATGCTCTCCTTAAGGTCCCCAAACCAAATTTTACTAGGAGACTGATTACTTCTACAATTGGCTCTTCTACTTACAATTTATCTTAATATATTTCAAATATTTTAAACCCAGCGTCTATAAATACTAGTTTGCTTATAAAAAATAGTTGGGAAGTTGAAAATATTCTAAAAAACATCAATGTACCAAAACCCATTCAATAATTTCCTTATACGTGGTTTCGGTGTTTGATAGCATCCCATTTGATCTTGCTTCATGTTTTATTGAAGAAAAACTTATTGTCAATCATAACTTCACAAACATGACTAACAATGAATTTTTTAGCTGTTGCAGCTAATAGAGATGATTATAATAAAACATTCTAGATCATTCTCAAGAATATTCTTTATAAGAATGTAAAAACTAATACAAAAGCTATGAGATGCACAAAAATGAATTAATGATAAATGTAGATACAGTGTAAAAACTCACAATAGTATTATAGCAAACGCTGATTCTCCTTCTACTTACAATCCATCTAAATATCTTTAAAATATTTTTAAACCAGTTCCTATAAACATTAGTTTATTTATACAAAATATTTGAGAACTTAAAGATAATCTGAAAAAACATCAGTGTACTTAAAACCCATTCAATAATTTCCTTAGACACTGTATCGATGTTTGATAGCATCTTACTAGATCTTCTTCTAGATTGCATTCAGGCAAAATTTATTTTAAATTATGAATTAAAAAAATTAAATAGAACGAGTTGCTAATAGTTAATGGAACTATTTCCAATGGTACTGTGTTCTTTTTCAATCACAAATTAGTTGCAATATTATTCAGATGGTACTTCTCTGGTACTAATTAGTAGAAATTCGTACTTTCATATTTTTATTGATGTTTTTATAATAAAGCTAGTTTATTAATTTTTGAATTCAATATTGTTTACACTGGTTAAATAATGATATATTTCGTATATTAATTTTCAAATTAAGTACTGTTTATACTGATTTATACTAGCTGAAGATTTTTTTTATTACTTTTGCTGATAAGTAGCGTCCTACTTGATTAAAAATCATTTTTTCGTTTCGCGAATTAATTAAAAACCGCGAGAAAGAAAGTTCCAAACAATTCACTGCTGTTTGGGTTTAAATCAATACCCTACCAACAACACTACCACAGCCCATTATTAAAAAATTTATAATAGAACTTTTATTTTCTGAATCTTAGTATAAATTCGTATTCTCCTATTTCCATTAGATGTTTGTATTTTGAAGCCAGTTTATTAATTTTGCTTCCTCATAGAGAAAGCTTTGTAATGTTAACATGTGCTAAAAATTTTGAATTAATTTGGTTAAACCTTCCTCAATTCAGAAATGTCTGACACGATGTTCTAAGCAATTGTCTGAATGTGTATGTTTTTGTCAAATGTGCACGTTTTGAGCAGTGGGCAGATTTTTAGAACTTGTTTTCCTGCAGTTTTTAAGTAATTCTCAATACGAAAAATTGATTTGCGATGAATTAGGATGCTACTTATCAGCAAAGCAATTAGAAAGAATAAAGGAAAAAGCCTCAAAAAATACATCATCCTTCAACCAGTATAAACTTTTTTCTGTTGAATCAAAAATCACTGAAAATAGCGTAACAAACAAATTATCACTGGAGCGTATTTAACCAATTAACTCTCAGGAATAGTTTCCGAAGCATCTTTCGTACAATTCAATCAACAGTTCGATAATATGGATAAAGTTGAGCGATAAAATAACTCGTAATTGCGGAAACTGTGGAACTGTCGTTATAATGACCATTATAGGGACTGTTAGGTGGTTATCTTAAGGAATGTCTGCAGAACTCCAAGTGATGGCGGATATTGCGGACCAACCCAAACTGGAAACTATTTACTCAAGGGAGGATGTTAAAGAGGGTTTATACGAAAGCGGATAGGTCAGAACGATGTTTGTGGAAACTGAAATCCCGGTACATTAAAACTGAAAGGAATGGCCATCTCTAAATATATTATCTTCTGAAAATGAGGATATAAAATCGAGACGAGAACTAAAAGTAGAATATAAAAAATAACATTAAAAATAAAGAGCTATCAGGGTTTGGTAGTAACTTGTGACAAGTAACTTGACTGTCTTTTGGAGAAATTGCTGATTTTAGATTATAAAAATGTTTCAAGAATTTATCAACAATAGTTTGTCATAGCAAAAGCTTATGCTGTCCCTAAAGTTCACAAACCTAATTTAAGTTGGAGACTGATTGTTTCTACTGTTGGTTCTTCCACTTACAATTTATCTAAGTATATATCTAACATATTAAAACCAGTTCCTATTAACACTAGTTCGTTTGTGAAAAATAGTTGGGAATTTGAAGATATTTAAAAAACATTAATGTATCAAAAACTCATTCAATAGTTTCTTTAGATGTGGTGTCCATGTGTGATAGTATCCCACTAGATCATGCTTTAGATTGCATTGAAGAATAACTAATTTTAAATCATAACTCAACAAAAATGACAAAAAATTAATTTTGAATTGCTACCAGAACGGTTTTCAACGGTATGGCTTTCTCCTTTAATAATAAATTTTGTAAAAGAATTTCAGGTTGCCCTATGGATTCACCTTTATCCCCAGTTATTTCTGATTCCGTTTTACAAGATGTTGGAATTAGAGCTCTAGAATTATTAGATTTCACTCCTACTTTATATAAACGGTCTGTCGATGACATTTTAGCTATCGTTCCTCCTGACAAGATTGAAGTTTTCTTAAATGTGTTCAATAGTATCGAATATTGTATAAATTTCACACATGAATGCGAGATTATTAATGTTATTAACTATCTTGATTTACAAATTAATAAAACTCCAAATGGTGATTTATTAAACAATTGGTATAAAAAGCCTTCTTGGTCTTGACGATATTTAAACTACAATTCACATAATTTATGTTGTCACAAAATTGGTTTAATAAAAGGTTTAGTAGACAAATGTGTTAAATTAAGCGATATCCAATCTAGAAAAGAAAATTAAAATAAGTTAAAAACAACTTTAATACATGATAACTATCCGCTTGATTTAGTGAATGACATTATTATAGAACGAATTCATAAGATTCACACTAATATTAATAAAATAAATAACAAACAAAATAAATGGCGTGATACTATGAATAGATTCAATTTAAATGTTGCCTTAGCTTACATTCAAGGTCTATCTGAAAGGTTAAGGCATTCACTTTTTGAAAAAATTTAATAATAATGTTTATTTCAAGAACATAAATACTTTAGATAGTCGGGAATTTTAACACAGGTTTGTCACATTATTCTTGGAACTTTAGTCATTACTTTGATTTTGACTTTGAATATATTAAAATATTAGCTACTGAAGAAAAAAATTATCAACGGCGTATTATTGAGTCTATTTCTATAAACAAATTTCGTAATATTCTAGTTAACCTACATACTGAAATTCTAAACATTAATACAATTCATCAAAGTATTATAAAATAATGTCATCTTTTTAGATAAAACATTCCTCATTTTTAAAATTTTAAATTCAGTTCCGCGCGCTTCCTCATCAGTGGTTTTAGTGAAAACTCGTCCAATGTTTATGAACGTTCATTACGCTTACTGTCTTTCTGTATCTCTAAATTGTCAATTTCTGTTCCTCTTTCCTAACCACGATGAAGTTCTTTCGCTTTCTCATAGAGGAAGCTTTGTAATGGTAACATTTTCCAAAATTTTCAAATTCATTTAATTGAACCTTCCTCAATTTTAAAATTTCTAATACAATGTTCTGAGCAATTGTCCAGATGGGTGTGTAAGGATGTGTGTGTGCATGCGGATGTGTGTGTGCATGTGGATGTGTGTGTGGATGTCACACTTTTTTGTGAACACGATCATTTGAGAACGGTTGCAGATAAATTAATGACATTTTGAGGGCTTATTTTCACCACTAATATCTTAAAACTGACAGAAGGATTTCGAAAATTTTTTATTGCATTTTTGTTGGCACTCAATAATATTTTAAAAATCAGTTTTTTCCACTAACATAATTTAAAGTTGATGCATGAATATGAAAGATTCCTCGGTTCAAGAGGAATCGATTGACCTATGATATTAATACATTTTATTAAAGAGTAGGTAAGTTATGGTAATTTATATATTTTGAAAATCGGTTTTTCATAATAAAAGTTTTTGTTCATTAGAATAATTCAAAGTTGATGCTAAAACAGAAAAAGTGTGTTGATTCGAGACGAATCCATTGACCTATAATATTAATACATTTGTTTGAAGAGTGAGAAAGCTATGGTGATCATAATATTTGAAAACACGGCCTATTATAGTCAAACTTTTTTCTTCAGCATAATTCAAAGTTGATGCAAGAATATAGAAGATTTCTGAGTTCGAGACGAATCGATTGACCTGCAATATTAATACATTTTAATCAA
>CAKNYM010044673.1:0-10329 GCA_932195095.1 Andricus curvator | reverse complement strand
GTCTATCTGTAACGTCAGTCCCACCAATACTTCTGTTACTGTGTGTGGGGGGGGGGGGGGGAGGTGAGGAAAGAGAAAGGAAAACGAGAGTCTCAATTGGTTGGTGATTTATGCTGAGAAGGTTACCAGCCTTCAGCAGCATTGTATTTGATAGGAGTTAATATGTGCCCAAAGCCGAATCCTGGCCTACCTCTAAAACATGAGCCAATAAGTCTTTTTCTCTTTTATTTTTATTTTTTTTTTTTAATTTGAAAAAGAGTTATATATAGATATAGATGAAATTTGCTTCTGGTTGAAATATTAGAATAGTTATAATAATTGAATTGCAAATTTTCGAATTTTCAAAAACCTCAAATTCTCCCAAATCTCAAATATACCTCAAAGTTTTTGAAATACCGTGAAATTTGCTCATAAAAGATGATGAAAAGTCGCGAAAATCTCATGGAATCCTATATTTCTTGAATTCTGAGATCCAAAACGTCCCAAAGTTTCCGGAAAATATTTTCAAATTCTCTCAGATCATTGGATTGAAAATGAAAAGTGGCTTATAATGTTTTAAAACAAAGAGAACTTTCAACCAAAATAAATGAATATAGTGTTTTAACGTAATTTAATTTATGCCATATAAAGAGTGTAACCCCCCCCCGCAAAACAAAGAATAGTTTAATTTCAAAAATGTATAATCTTAAAATTTATTTATTTTCAACAAAATAAATGTTATGACTTATCTTCCTGTTTAACTGGGATTCGTCCTTTTGTCTTCAAAGAACTTCTTCATTTATTGAGTGGTGATTTGTCAAAAGAGATGGATTAAATAACGTGTTTTCGAGAAAGAAATGACTGAAAAATAATCGTGCAGAATAGACCGGTTAACTGGGCTTTAGGATTTTATTTTGAAAGTGAGAAAATCGACCGACCGCGCTGATGCCATATATAAATTCTCAAAATAGAATTTTTAAGGTTGTCAGTATCCTAGATTGTTTAAACTTCTTCGTGTGCAAAAAATATGAGCAAATATAGTGACAATATTAGTTTCAGGTAATTTTCTTACAAAATAATTTTGAACATTAGTTATGTTCTATATGAACCAATTATGGTTCAGTTTTGTTTCAGTACATTTTGACACCGTTTCTTTGTTCAAACTGAAACTTCATTTTTCTTCTGTGTATACTTGAGGAACATGCATAATTAATTAAATGTGTAAGTTAATTGCTATGAACAATTAATTTAAATAAATTCTTCAGTGTATCAGTTTGTGGTGGAAAAAATCATTTTGTTTTGAAATCATTATAATTTATTTAGAAGTATACATACAACTTATAAAGCTATGAACAGTGTGTAACCTATTAGGTTTCATGGGCAGCCCAAATTCCACAGTAGAAATCTTAATATTAGGATGAGAAATTTTAATTAAAAGACGATTTTTTATGAAAAAGGATTTAAAATTTCAATTCTTTAAATAATTTTTGTTCAAGCAATTTATTTAACAATTTGAGTTATGAAGAAGCTAATAGCTCTATTTGATTCAAACTAAAATTATTAAATTTAAGCAATTGAAAATTTAAATTCTTTTTCATGAAAAACCATTTTTCAATGAAATGTTTTCATTCCAATGTTAACTTTTCTTATATTTCAATTGGTCTTCCCATTATACTTAATAGGTTAAAAAATTATTCATAACTTTATAAGTTGTTTATAGATTTTCAAATTTTGGCAATTTTTTGTTACTAATACTATTCTGATATAAATTACAACGATTTCAAGACAACATTATTTTTCCTACCACAAACTGATATACTGAAGAGTTTGTTTAAATAAATTGTTCATAACAGTTAACTTGTACAATAATGGCGAGTTTATTTAGGCAATTTTCTTTAAAATAAAAGTCACATTCCTAAAATTGCTCATTTTTTCACTATTTTTGCTTATAAATATATATAAATATATATTTTTGCATGCCAAATTAAATTGAAAAATCAAACAGTTTGAGGACCTTGACTATTTTATGCTGAAAATTAATAAAAAAGAAACTTAAAAATCCGTCAAGAAATAGAGCCTTGAGAGGATTATTAACAGTAAATTTCTACAATCTTGAGGATTGAAATGATTTTAATTATCTTAACATTAGTTTTTGTGATTGAATCTTTTCTTATCGTCGTTTGTTATCAATTTTCTTCATATAGTTCAATTTTATTCAGTCATGGCTTCTTTTGTTGGGAAAGAAGTTTCCTATAACTCTACTATTTTGAATTTAAAAAATTAGTTTTTTTAAAAATCGTTTTAGCGGTTGAAGCCATAAAAAATTAACTTTCAAAATTGGAATCAGTAGATTTGCAGAGAATGTTTTCCAGAAAAAATGAGCCATCATTTATTAAAATTCAACCATTTTTCAAAAATTGTAATATCCGATAGTAAGAAAAAATTAACTGCGAAAAAATATTGTTAAAATAATTTTTTTTATAAGAATAAATGTTTTTCTTTAAAAATAATGTTTTTGTTTTGAAATCACATCAGTATTATTATTCCGATTCTAAAAATAATAGGAACACTATTTTTTTCAGAAATCTCATTTATGAGACAACAACTACTAAGATTGTACAATTTTCAGTATAACTAAAAAAATTGAATGTTGAATATAATAAAAATTGAAAATGTAAGTACAACTTTCATCTAGCATAGGAAATGAGTTTCTTGATTTAAGTTTTTAGGAATAATAGATAATAATATAGTCTGAGAACCATACATTTTCCTTTTTGTATTTTTATGTTTTTTGGGGAAACTTGCTTGTTTTTGTTTTGTTTCAAAAGCTTACCCTCTTTGCAATTCTTGAGATTTCAAGGTTTTTCTTGTTCCAGTCATTTAAGTTTTTTTCATCTTTTTGAAATTCATGATAAAAACGATGAAATAATAAAAAGTGGTGAAGTTATTTAGTTTTTTTTAAAACTCAAAACATGAAATTTTCATAAAATAGCTACCATTTTTTTCGCTGAAATTTTCGAGAGTGATAGGTAATATATATTTGAGGCATGCTGAGTGTTTTTTTTTCACAGGAACATAACATCAGTCTCGGTGATATTTTTTTACTTCAGAGTAATTATTGTTATTGAAAAAAAATTTATGCACTTTTACATAGTTCGGACATTTTAATATGTCTTCTGAAATAATACAGTTTGTAGACATAATAATGGTTTAATACATTAAACAATCTTAAATCATACAAAAATATTACATCTGGAATTATATTTAACTCAGTGTGCCTCGAATTTATGTGACTTATCACTCCTGAAAATTTTAGCGAAAAAAAAAAAGAAACAAGAAAAATCACAAAGATTACAAAAAGAGCAAAGTTTTTAAAAGGCACCATAAGTAAGTTTTTTATCCCGAACAACAAAATAATACCAAATGGAAAATTTATGGTAAGTATAGACTATATTAATTCCTATTATTCCTGAAATTTTCCGTAAAAATGGTTGGGTTAAAAAGAAATGTTCATTGAAATAAAATTACCATTTCTTATTATTTTTCAACTCGTTTGTGTTTTTAAATTTAAATTTGCAAAAAACTAATTCTACCCTTAATATTTTTAAATATTCTTGAAAAATGTAAACATTTCGCTACGTTAATTCAAAAAATAGCTGTCTCCTTATTTTCTGCGTACGAAAATATATTTTATTGGCAAGCCAATACTAAACATATCACCCGCCGGCCTGCATGATTTGAAATGAATTCGCTCTTGAATATTTAGAGCCTTTTTTATGCCAAAAGCAAAGGTTTCACTTTGGAGTCATTTCCATAAGAATATACATACTAACCTCCAAACGAAAATAAAAAATCAGTTCCATCCAAAACTGCCCCTAGGGATTTTTGGATCTCAAAATGATCGTGGGGTTATCACAGAAATGAGATTAGAAAAAAACAAGAGGTGAACAGATTTTTGGGTTAAAGTCAGTCAAGACACACCGTAAAATGCTTTCTGAAAGAAACTGTCGTTCAAAAAAAATAATTTACGAATGATGTTTGATGAAAATGCAATTTGAATTTTCAGACGTGGCACTCGTCTCACCTGTCATGCGGCCAAGTCCCAGTCAGAATTCTATCCGGAAAGTTACTCCAGGGTAAGTGTCTAGAATCCAGAATCTAGAGTCTCGACTCCATAAGCCGTAATGGCGCTGAAAGCTCACCGGAAAATTATTCGAAGCAAGGTGAATGAGCAGGGGAGAATGCGAGTTCGGGTAACATCCACCCTCGTTTGTGTGGAGTTGCCTTGATCAAGGTTGACACTTTCCTACACTTTCGCATTCCCCCACACATTCACACTAAAGCTATACTTAGGGCAGAACTTGAGACAATTTCAATAAGTCTTCGTTCCAGAGCGTAACGAAAGGGGAATGAGATTCATGCATATATGTCTTTATTGCTACCACAGCCACCCTTACCTTTCTTACCCTTTATCGCCTCTCTCAAAGGATTTTCAAATATTTCCGAGATCAAAAAGCATTTTATGGATCTTAAAACATTTATACTCAAATTGTTTACCTTATACATTTGCTGTGCGGATTACACTTCAATGGTAATATTTTTTATCTCAGAAGAAGTACTTTAGATATCGTAAAAGTTTCTCCATTGTGTTTTTAATTTTGATCAATTTCTTCGTATTTCATTCAGTAACTCTAAAATAAAATTCTGCACAAAGATTATTGGTCGGCTTTACACCAACGAGCGGAAGGTTGGCTACAGGCGCGTAGAACTGTTGGGAAAGCGAAACTTTCGCCTCGAAAAGAGCATGAAAAAGGGTTGCCAACGTATTAAATTCATGTACATTAGCTGATCGAAACTGTCCAAAAATATATCCAAGCAGAACAAACATAACCTAAACGATTTACTGTCTTGTTGCCACTCTCAATATTTACATAAACAAGTACTTCCAACTCCAGTCAGTAATCAATCCAATTTCAATTTTTGACAGGCAGCACCAAACAAATTTTTTCATACAATAAAAATTTTAAAAATTATTAAATTATCCAAACTCTAAAAAAAACGTCCTAATCTGCCGCTTGTGTACATCATTACATTTGATGACCTACATCACCGAAAGCTTCGATCAGTTGGGGTACATGAATTTTATAAGTTGGCAACCCTTCTTTCACGCTCTTTCCGAAAAAAAAAGTTTCGCTCCCCCCAGCAGTTCTACAAACGTGTAGCTAACCTTCCACTTGTCGGTGTGAAGCCGACCACTGGAACACCAACGGATTTTGAAAACCTTACAGATCCACATAGTCTTTACTAGCATCCGTTCAGATTTTTTTCTGATGCGCTATAGCTCACCAAAGTCAAGGGTCTCTGATTTTTTTTCGTATTGCATTGAATAGCTCGAAACCAATTCTTTAAAAACAATTAGTAAAACAAAGTTGGATTCGGAAAACCTTGCATATCCATATAGTCTTTATAATAATCGTCTGAGATTTTTTTCTAATGAGTTATAGCTCATCTGAGTTAAGGGTAGCTGATTTTTTAATCCCACTTTACCGATAGTTGAAGCACAGTCGTAAAAGCAGAGTGATTTAATATCACCCCTTTAATTTTGATTTGCTTCCTGTAATGAATGAAAATAATCATCACTGCTGTGAATTTAATTGGTGGATGAAAATAACGAGAAATTTGTGGATTTGAAAGGAGGAAGTGGTTTTAAGGGTGAGCAAAATGAGCATTGAGCAAACTCGCGCTTATACTTCATCAAAAGCAGAACTCTCTCGTCGAAGTCATACTCACCGCACACGGACGCCAATCCAATTCCTTACATACTATTGACCAACATACATAGAACATTAATCGAGCTGCCGTTATGCCAAGCACGACGTCCCATGTTTATCATTGGTATATGCTAGAATAATCATCCGTGCCTACTCAAATACGCCGACCTTCATCGGGAAATATTCACATGTATACAGCTTATTCTCACATAATTTAGGATTTTATGTCTATGATATACATTGTGGAATCTTAAGTTATAAGTGCATCCTTGATAATTTTTTATATACTTATGAAACTTCAAGCTACTAGAACTTTTTAGAAAAAGTAGTCAAAAGTAGGCGCCGTGCGCCTACAAAAAAAGGATTTCGTAGCCTATTGAGATATTAATTAAGTTGTTGAACTCTCCCCCGCCCGTACCTTCCTACCCCTTCTCACCCTCCTTTCGCCAACTTCTCGCCTCCCATGATAATCCTCCGTACATACTTACCTTACCTTACTATACTTACTTACTTCCCTGACTATACTTCCCTTCCCTTACCCTGAAAGCCGTCCCTTTAGTTTCTTCTTCAGTTTGCATCCCTTCCACTACTTTTCCCCCTTCTACTTCCCCTATTCTCACTTCCGCCACTACCCTCCCCTCACCCCCTTGATTACTTCCCTTACCCTACGAATCCTTTCTTCCCTACTCTTGTACCCCTCACTTTCCCTTCAATCACTTACCCGATCTTGCGTCCCCTACTTTCCCTCCCATAACTTCTTCACTCTCACTTTCCCTACTTCCCATCCCCTCTCACTTCCCCATCCACTCCACATACTTCTCTTCTCTCACTTATCTTCACTTCCGCTACTTACGCTCCACTGACTTCCCCATATTCCTCTCGTATAACTTACTCACCCTCACTTCTCTTACTTCACTACCCTTCTCCTAACTTCCCTTCACTTTCCTCATTCCACATAATTCGCCTCTCACACGGATCACACTTCCCTGACTTAAACTCCCCTAACTTCACCTCAACCCTCAAACCTCTCCCCTTATTTTCCTTACTTTTCCTCTCCTCACTTTCTCACTCTCAATTAACAAACGTTCCCCCTCTCTTTCCCACCCCACTTCCCTTATCCTCGCTTCACTCCACACCCAATACTTACCCTCTTCCACTGACCCTCACTTCCCCTAATTCCACTCTCCTAAATTACCGTACTTCCCCTACTTCCCCTATTCTCACTTACCTACCATTGCTTTCTCTACCAACTTTCCCCTGACTTCAAATACTTTCCCTCCCATAACGTCCGTTTACTCTCTATACTTCCCCACTCTTACTTACCTTCACTTCTCCTTCTTCCTCTTCCATAACTTCTCAACTTTTATTTCCCCTACTCTTCTTTCCTTCTCCTGAATTCCCTTCTCCCCATACTTCCCTTCCCTTCTCCTAACTTCCCTACTCCCAATACTTCCCTTCTCCTAACCTCCCTTCACTTCCCATACTTCCCGTCTCCCACTTACCATCACTTCCTACTTACACTTCCTGCACTTTAACGATACCTGTTCCCCTTATCCCCCCTACTTCCGCTTTCTTCATTAACCCACAACTCGATTTCCCTACTTCCCCTCTCTTCACTTACCCACCCTTGCTTCATCTACTTCCCCTCCCTTCACTTAGTAACCCTCGCTTCCCTACTTCCTCTCCCTTCAGTTACCGACCCTCGCTTCCTCTACTTTTTCTCTACCCTTACCGCCCCTAATTTCACTCCCACCTCACATCCTGTACTTCCCCTACTATCTCTAGCCTGACTTACCCAACCTTACTTCTCCTACTACCCTTTCCCCAACTACAAATACTTTCTTTCCCGTAACTCCTCACCCTCACTTACCCAATCTCAGTTCCTTTCACTCCCCATACTTCTCCTCACCCAACTTACCCCTCACTTATTTCACACTTCTATTACAACTACTCCCTTCACTTTCCTATCACTCGCTTCCCCTACTTCCACTACTTCACCTACTTCACCTACTATACCTTCCTCACCTTCACTTCCCCTGCTACCCTCACTACCACACCCCTCACTTACATCAACTTTTCCTCTCGGGTGATAAATATCTCTTTTAATGATCCGATTTCATCACATTTAAAACAAAAAAGGCGTGTCTGTGAAGTCCAAATATTGTTTTTAAACAGTTTGGCTGGTTGATAAAGAATAATGTAAAAAATATCAATAGTACATGTTATTGAAAATATCCATGATTCTTGGAAAATCGTTTTCATTTATGTAAATATCTTTACCTGGAGAATAAAACTACATTACGTGTACCTGAAAATTTGCTATCATTCGTGCCCCTATCAATTTTTAGGTAAATTTTAGTAATAAAATGTCAATTCATCATTTGTGTTCATATGACGGAAGTTTCTAGGCTATAAATATCAGGATTAGTATAGAGATTAAAGTAGCCCAAAAAAAACAAAATTTTCGGGTTTATTTGACGGCGCCCCCCCCCCCCCACACCAAATTTTGTTAGGTTCCCAAAAAAGTGAATACCTGTTTTTTAATTTTTTAATTTTAATACTAACAGGTGCCGCCCAGCCTCTGAAGTTTCCCATGAGAACAACATGGGGAAAAAACACATTTTTGTCAATTTTATCCAAGAAATAAAAATGTATATTAAAGTTAGAGTATACTTTCATGATCTCATGAAAATTTTCTAAGGAATACGAATCCATCATCAATTTTTATTTCAACCTCCTGAACCCCCTGATCCCTCCTGTTGGTGACTCAAAAACTAACCCATGCAAGTGCAATAAGGATTTTTCGGAATATTACCCCTAATTATTACTTTGAAATTTTTTTGTTATAGATCTACATGAACATATAAATTACAAGATTTTATGCATTTATTAAGTAATTTTTAATTGTTCAAACAAGTTTTGTTCATTGAAACAATTTTAATTTTCACAGAATATCGCAAATTAAGCGTATTTTATTATTACTATGGTCTATATAATGTACTTGGAAAGTGCCTTTTTTATTCAGATTACTTTCTTATTGTTTAAACAATTTATTTTGGCTTAAATCCAAGTTTTTAACGGAAAAGGCTAGATAATCGTAATTTTTTGCTAGTTTTTTAATAAGTATCAGAACTTTAGCCTAAATATTACTTTTGTCAAAATACTTAATATTGTTTAAACAATTCTCATTTTTTTGAACAATGTATTATCTTATAATATCGAGAAGTAATGGCATTTTCTGCATGCCTTGGCCGAATTTATGAATGTGAAGGATAAACTATTTCATTTTTGTTGTATATTCATTGTTTAAACAATCTTAAATTGTCTAAATGCAACATTTGACAGGAAAAAATTAGAAAAAATTTGTGTGTGCTATTTTTTCAATAAGTTCCATCACTTTCTCCTAATTCTCAAATTCCTTAACCAAATACTTCTTATTGCTAAAACGATTTTTGTTTGTTTAAAAAAATAATTATGTCATAATATCGCAAATTAGTGGTATTTTCTGAATACTATGGCCTAATTAATAAATGTGAACACGTATTTCTGAACATATTCGTTATTTTTAATTGTTCTTATGTATGCAAAATTGGCTTTTAAAGTAATATTCAGATACCACGATTACTTGAAAAAAAATTTGCATACGTTAGTACAATTAAAAAACGAATATGTACAGAAAAAGGTGTTAACATTTATTAATAAGACCATAGCATTAAAAAAGACCACTAATTTGAGATATTGCGGAATAATAAATTGTTTGAACAATATTAAGTTTCTTAGAAAAAGTAATATTTAGGCTAAAATTTTGATACGTGTTAAAAAACTAGCAAAAAAGTACGATTTTCTAGTTTCTTCCGCTAAAAAGTTGGATTTAAGCAAAAATAAATTGTCTCAACAATGATAAAATTATTTATAGAAAAAAAAATTTAATTTATTTAAAAAAAAAAGTCTCCAAGTAAATTAAATACTCCATGGGAATAATAAAATACCCTCAATTCGCGATATTCTATGGAAATAAAATTGTTTAAATGAAGAAAAATGTTTAAAGAATTGAAAATAATTTAACGAATACATAAAATCTTGTAGTTCATTTGCTTATGAGGATTCATGAGAAAAAATAAGAAAAAAGTAATAATTAAGGGCAATATTCCGAAAAATCCTTATTGCACTTATACGGGGTAGTTTTTTGGGCACTATGAAAGGGGCTCAAGTGGATTGAAATGAAAAATTAATGATGGATTCTTATTTCTTGGAAAATTTTCATAAGTTCATGAGAGTATACTCTATACTTTATTACACGTTTTCATGTTTTGGATGGAATGTACAAAAGTGTGTTATTCCCTTTTTTATTCTTATGGGAAACTTCAGGCGGTGGGCGCCACTTGTTAATATTAAAATAAAAAATCCGCCCGCTTCGCGGGCACATTCTCATAGCGCGCTTCGCGCGCGGCTCGCTTCGCTCGCAAGTTTCAGCGCGCCTAGGGCGCGCACCTGTTGGATCTCGCGCTTCGCGCTCGATTGGGTATTCATCGCGCGCTTCGCGCTCGATTATATGTTTATCTCGCGCTTCGCGCTCGAT
>CAKNYM010044672.1:94600-116758 GCA_932195095.1 Andricus curvator | reverse complement strand
AAACTGTACTTAAAAATTGTGTTGTATATACTAGTAGTTTATTGTAGTAATGTACAAATTAAAAAAAAATTACAAACTATACACTTTTAGAATCCACATCAACGTTTCGACTTGTACTTTACTGTCAATTTTTGTAGGATATGTAATATATAATTTTCTACAAGGAACTAAAATAAAATTAATTTTTCACTTTTACCAAGAACTTTTGCTCTTATAATAAATCACAATGAATTGTAGTGCGATTATTGAAAATTGAACAATTATTGATTTTACAAGACGATTCTGAACAGATTTTAACGTTAAAAATATACATTTTTCAATTTGAAAGCCTCAGTAGTTAAAAAAATGTCAACTTCTGATTGAAACTTCAACTATTCTTAATTCTAAAATAATTTCAAATTAATAAATTTATAATTAAACGCTCTTATTCAATTCCGAATCATTTCAATTTTTAATCATTTAATTTGAATTTTTGTAATTAATGAAGACTTTTTTCGGATATTCAGCAATATTTTACTTTTCATACAATTTTAATTGTCCTATTTAACAAATTTTTAATATGTAAGTGAAATTATTGAATGTTGATGCATAAATAACAATTGAACAATGATCAATTTAGAAAAAATTTGAGTTAGTTTGAGAGATATTTACAAGTTTTGAGAAGATCCAAAATTAATTTAAAACTGGACGAAAATTTCGAGAAATAAAAAACTAAATTTAGATTCTTGAAGATTTCGAAATAAAATTTTGAAGCTTTTTATGGATCTTTTAAGGTTTTAAGAGAACAAAATAATTTTTAAGTTTGCTGAGAAGATTTCAAATTATTTTTTATTTTGAAAAATTAATATTAACAGCAAAATTAAAAAAGGTTGTAGACAGAATGCAGATGTTTGAAAATTTCGAACACAAAATTTATAAACTTTTCAAGAATTTTGAAAGGTTTCAAATGAATAAACAATTCTTATTTTTTTAGTTAATTTTAAAAGAATATATAATAAAATTTTCAAAAAAGAATCAGGATGATTTTAAGGTAATTTTTTTACTTTTGCAGGATTTCCAAAAAACTGTAGGAAAAATTCGAGTTGCTTAAAATGATATATATATATATACCATTAAACCATTTCCCTTTCAGGGTAGGCGTGACACTACCCGATTCGGGTAGTGTTTCTAGGTTTTTCTTGTAGTTATAAATAACTACAAGTGTGGGCTCACCACACCCACGATATAATTTTGAAATTTTTTTGATTAATTCTTCAATTCACAGCACTGAAAATGATAGCATGGATTTCTGTTTTTTTTTTCAATCTTTTAACTGTACAATTTATAAAAGTTAAAATTAAAAATTTTGCAGTTTAACGACTTTTAATTCAAACAATTCCAATTGAAAAGTGTTAAAAGCTTCCATTTTATACGCGTCAATTATTAAGCGTTCAAATTAAATAAATTTCAAGGTTCAATTTTGTAAGTTTTAAATGTTTTAAAATTTAACTTGGAGTGCTCGAATTTGCAGTTCAGTCTTTGTAACTTCAACAGAAAAAAATTTATCTTCAAGAGTTCGAATCTTTTAATTTCAATGACCGTGATCAATTCTTTCTCAATTGCTCAATTTTCATTTGCAGTCAGAAAGTTGTTCTTTTTCGACCTAGGATGTCAAATATTGAGAATATTGAAAAGAAATAATGCTAAATGACATATATATGGTGTCCAATCAATTGCTATTTATTAAAAAAAAACTTCAAACTTAAGGTTTTTTGTTGTTTAATAACGATTCTTCATTATTGTCTTTTGATATTTTAATATTGCTTTAAAGATTAAACATAGAAGCTTTTATGTAATAGCGATCAGGTACACATCTTAATTTCAAATTATCTCATTGCAATATTCTCCAAAGTTTTATTGTACTTTTCAAGAAAAAGAAAAAAAACAAATATTCTAAACCACGTGTTTACAAAATGTGTATTCCACCAATTTGAAATCCCATCTACTTTCCTTTTTTTGTACTGTTCGATTATTTTTATTTATATAATTACTTTCTATTAAGTTTTATTTAGTTTCCAGTTTTAGTCGATTCACTCATTGACAGTAAACTGAATTTTACATGATTTTTATTAATATTTTTGAGTTCTCTTCCATACTACATTTGAATCTCCCGCATATTCCGATCTGTTCCGAATGGTCCCGAACCAAAACATCCCTAAAAAATGGCGGCTCCGAAGCCTTCAAGTTGGCACAGATCGTTCCATTGAATCCTGCATCCAGTGTATTATATATATATCAGTGTGTATTACAGAAAAAACGATCGTAGCTATTGAAACAATTGAAAAAAGAACACGTTCATAATTAATAATAATAATAAAAAGAATTGTAAAAGTATGTTCTAATTTGTAAATAATGTTCAAATAAAGTTGTTTTACAATTTCACATAATCACGTAAATGTTTAAAAGTATTTATAGTTTATATTTAATTAAAAAGTGAGTGGAATTTTTGTAGAGGTATGACTTTGTGGATACAAATGTGGACCTCTTCTTATTTTTAGTTTCGAATCGATCAAGATACAAATTCTCATTTTGTCATATTTTTAAGGGTCAAAACTATCGAAATTTCCAATGCCATAATAATAAATTTGGAAATGTTGAACATGAATGTAATGAAGTCCGTGAATAATAAATTCCATAATTTTGAAAAGCTTGGTTTGTTAGCCATAAACCCAAGTTGTTCACTTTTGGTAACTTTCACTCAAAGGTTAATAAATTAATTGTTTCAAGTAAATGTTGCGTGATAATTATACAATTTAAGTTACCTCTTTCTATACGGATTTTGTCAGCTATCGTCGTCAGACGTTGGAAAATTTCGATAAGACACTCGTCGGGTAATTTGTCTATTTCCGAAGTCTCCATTATTTCTTCTGTTGCTTCAAATTTCGTTTCCTTTTGCTCTTTTATAGCTTCTCTCACTTTTTCACCGTCCTCCATTTGAATTTCCCGCCTATAACTTTTTTTTTGATAAACAGCAATTTTTTCACTATGAGACGAAGCCAGAAAAAAAATGTAAAACTGATTTTGAAACACGCACAATAAGATAATGTTCTAAACCTTGCGAGTAACGTCAACCGAATGTTTTTCAAGCTAGAAGCAGGAGCGGGTTTCAGGCGTTGAATCATAAATGGGGAATTCCCGGCAGGGGCGACCCAATACATGTTGGCTGAAAATCAACTGACGAGATCGAAAATCCTCGGAACACATTAGGCCTTCAAAACATTTTTTTTCACTATTTTTCAATTAGGGTGACCAGGCGTCCCGTTTTTCCGGGACATGTCCCGATTTTTGGGTGTTTTGAGAAGCGTCCCGGTTTGCAGTAAAATGTCCCGGTTTTTGTCGAAATACCGAACTTGAAAAAAAAAACATTTTCCTCCAAATTACTGTTCAGAATTGACGACCGTACGACTTGTATACTAATATGCTTTTCATAATTATAAAAAAAGACGTGAGCAACCACTGTTAAATCAATTTTTCATGAATTCATGTTATTTTTAAAGCAGAGAGAACTCATTTAGACTTTTTTTAAATTCGAACTGAATTTTTAAGTTAAAAAGTTGAATGGATTAGAAAACAGACTTTTAAACCCAGAAGATTAATTTTTAATTAAATAGTTTAATTTAAATAAAAATAATAATTTTCAATAAACAGTCGCATTTACAACCAAATAGTTGAGAACTTTCCACCAAATGGTCGAATTTTGACGCAAAAAAAATTGAACTTCAACCAAATAGTTAAATTAAAAAGCCAAAAAGACGAATTTTTTAAAAGATAGTTAAATTATCAACTTGAAAAGTTGAATTTTCAAAAACAAAGAAAGATAATTTTCAATGGAAAAAGATGAATATTCAAGCCAAAAATACGAATTTTCTACAAAAAAGTTGAATTTTCAACCTGAAAACATGAATTTACTACTTAATAGTTGAATCCTCAACAAATAAAAAAATTAATGTTCAACCAAGAATATTCAGTTCTACCAAAAAGACAAATTTTCAACAAAATACATGAACCTTCTTGTTTGATACATGAATTTTTCTTTTTGAAAATTCATCATTTAAAATATCAATTTTCAACCAAATTGTTTAATTTCCTACCAAATTGTTGAATTTTCCAGACAAAAAAACGAATTTTCTATCAAACTTTTGAATTTTCAACCACAAAATATGAATGTTGAACAAAATAGTTGAGAAGAAGATAATTTTCTACAAAATGCGTGAATTTTCAACCAAATAGTTGAATTTTCAACTAGAAAAAGTCAATTTTCAATTAAGACTATCAATTTTTAACCAAAAAAGTTGAATTTTCAACCAAAAAATATCAATTTTCAACAACAAAATTCAACAAAAAAGTTAATTTTCAACCATATAGTTTAATTTCCTACCAAGTTGTTGAATTTTCATGCCAAAAAGACGAATTTTCTATAAAACAGTTGAATTTTCAACCCAAAAATATGAGAATATAACAGATTAATTTTCAATCTATACTGACGAATTTTCTATCTAAAAAAATAATGTTAAGAAAAATTGAAATTTTGACCAAAAAAGGTAACTTTCGAACAAAATAAGTGAATTTTCAACCAAATGCTCGATTTTTCAAATAAAAGAGATTAGGCCTCAACAAAACTAAGTGCCCAGGGACGAATTTTTTCTCAAAATAGAAGAATGTTCAACAAATAATTGAATTTTCGACCAAAGAGTAGAATTTTCAACAAAATAATTACATTTTCAAACTAAATAGTTTAATTTCTTATCAAATAGTTGAATTTCCAACTTACTGAAATAAATTTTTAATATAAAAGATAAATTTTCTACCAAGACGATTAATTTTCTATCAAAAAAGACGAATTTTTTATAAAACAGTTTAATTTTCAACCCAAAAATATATCAATACAGAAGATTATTTTCAATCCATAATGAAGAATTTTCTACAAAAAAAACGAATGTTAAAAAAAAGTTGAATTTTTCACCAAAAAAGATAACTTTTGAACAAAATAATTTAATTGTCAACCAAATGGTTGAATTTTCAAATAAAGGAGAAAAAAACACCAATTTTCAAACAAATAGTTGGATTTTTAACAACAAAAAAGATTTTTCAACGAAATAGTCAAATTTCCAACCAATGAGATGAATTTTCAACAAAAATAATGAATCTGCAACCGAAAAAAGGAATTTTTTACAAAGCAGTTCAAATGTGAACCAAAAAAGACCAATTTTCGACCAAAAAAAGATTTCATTTCAGAAGCGAAATTCACGAAAAAAACTTCAAAAAATTAATTAAAAAGTAAAGGAAAATAAAATAACATAACATTAATTTTATATTATTTCATAGTTAAAAAAATATTTGATTCTGCAAAAAAAAGAAACGTCAAAGAAAAGTTTTCTCGAAATAAAAAATTTTCAAAATTGAAGAATTCAAAAACTGTGAAAGTTTGAAATTTAATTATTTTAGAAAAGAAAAAATTACCGACAATTAAAAATTCACAAATTGGGAAATTCCTGGAGAATAAAATTGCCGGCTGATTCCTATCACTGAATTTGGAAATTCCCGTTAACGTAAATTCCCGGAATAAAATCGCCAACATTATAAAATATCCGGTAAGGAAAAATGACCGCATTATAAAATTCTGGACAGTCCTTGATATTACCGTATTTGGAAATTCCTGATAATTTGAATTCCAAAAATAAAATTGCCCACATTATGAAATGTCGAATACAACAAATCACTAAAATTATAAAATTCCTCAATCCGAACAATTAAATTTTTTTTAAAGAGTCAAATAAAAAATTATAAATAAAGTAAAATACTTTTATTTGACAAATAATTTTTTTATTTCATTCGTTATTTTTTATTTTTTTATTTAAGTTTCAGGAATGAAAATGATATAGAAAACAGAATGAAAATTTATCTCGTAATATGGGACAACGAGATAAGACGAGACACCCATTTTTCTTTTAAGTTATATGGTTTTTAGAGCTGTTCTTTTTAGAAATAAGTAAAAGAACTGATTCGCCAGTTAAAAAAAAAAAAAAAAAAAAAAATATTGAATAGTACATGAAGACAGTGACGTTGAAATTCTAGGAAATAGATTCTGTTATTATGAGGTAATTTTAAATGGAAATTAATTACTGAACATTTCAGAAAATATGTTTTTCATAATGCTCGTTGTGAAAATTATTGAGGTAATGGGTGCAATAACTCGTTAATCGCTCAAAAACATGTAGAAGAATTGTCTACTCGGGAAAATCGATCGATGAAAAAGTGTAAACATAACTTTCTGATTTTTTTATCCACAAAAATAATCTTTGAAATATTACATGATATTTTCTTTGTTTTTAAGTTATATCTGGATACGTATTATGAAAGCTGTCAAAAATTTCATAAGATAAATACAGTGAAGGTTTTTATTTGAAAAAAATTAAAGATATTTTTTAGAATGAATCTGCTATTATTTTAAAGAGATAAGAATGAGCTTAGACTGAAAAAAGTCTTGTTAAATCAACCAGTAAATTAACGATTTGGCTAAACCAAAATTTTTTATTCAACAACAAAATAAACAATATTTTTATCCTAACTTTTCAGATGTACCTTTTTTTGTAAGATCTGCGAATTGACTAAACAAAAGCTTAAGTCAGTGTAATTACTATCTAGCAATAGTTTGCAGTAGGTTAGATTAAGAAAAAAACTTTTTTATAATGTTTTAAACAAATTAATGAACAAAAGCCATTTTTTGTGATTCGCAATGATTATTTGTTTGAAATTCACAGTTTTCATATAGAATGTGAGAGAAATGTATGCCTAATTATGATTATTTAAAAATATCTGCTGCTTGGCAGCATTATTTAAACAATTTTTATAAACAAATACACAGTTTTCGTATATCACAATGAATAGATTCCATTTTTTTTTGCAGTATCGACCGAAAATGTCTTGCCAATGACTTCTTGCTGTCATTTTTTTTCAAATTAATAACAACTGGTAATTATATAAAGAATATTTATAAACAAATTCACATTTTTGACATTCCACGAATAAGGCCAATTTTTTTGCGAAACCCATTAAAAATGTATCGTTAGTGACTCCTAGCTCTAATTTTGTTCAAATCAATAAAATATATTACTTTTTTAAACAATTTTTATAAATTAATGCACATTTTGACCATTTTCCCAAGAATAGGCTCCATTCTCTTTCCAAAATCAACTAAAAGTGTATTCCCAATGACTCTTTGCTATCATACTTTGCCAACGGATGAGAAAAGATAATTATTTAAACAATTTTTCTAAACAAATGTACATTTTGGTCACTTTTGCAGGAACAGCCTTACTTTTTTCCTGGAGTAGGTTAGAAATGTCTTCTTGTTGCCTTGTTTGTCCAATTAACAAAAACTGTTTATTATTTAAACAATATTAATGTAGAAATGCACAGTTTGACCATTTTTCCATGAAAAGTATACATTTTCTTTGCAGAATCAACAATAAATGTCTTGCCAATTATTCCTTCTTATCACATTCTCTTAATTAGGAAAAAGTATTGATTATTCAAACAATATTTATAAACAAATTCACAGTTTTACCATTTTCCAATGATACATTTTTTTCTGAGTTGTCAAGATACGATTCCCAATAAATAATTTGAAAGCACTATAACGAAAAACCCATTACACCCTTGATTAATACATGTGATGAACTTGGTTTTTTAGCTCACTCTGCAAAAAAAAATTTATCGTCGGTTGATTTGTCTATTTCCGAAGTCTCAATTATTCCTTCTGTTGCTTCATAAATGGGGAATTCCCGGTGGGGGACAATCAACCAGTGATGCCAATGTGAGCGCCTTGAGCTACTGCGCTTGCGTGTGGGTCGCGCGTTGGTTGGCCGTGGTTGGCGCGAAATTCAAAATGGGTATCATAAAGAATTCTTTTTATTCAAATAAATATTTACTATAACATGCACGAGAATACTTATAGACTGCATAATTTCTGATTTCAGTTGAGAAAAAAAATTATAACACATATATTTCCTGAATAACAGTTCATTTTCATTGAATTCTAAAAACTATCTTATATTTCACAAAAAAATTTGATAAATACAATTTATATACATTCTTTTGCATTTTATGATAATAATTTATTTCAATTACAAGAATTGTTATTAATACCCATTTTGAATTCTGCGCCAACTGCGACCAACTAGGGCTAAGGTAAATTAAGGTAATTTATGTTTAAAATACAAATAATAAACTATATTTAAAATTAATTGTACACATATTCTAATTTTTTCTGGAATTAGTTTGAAAGGTTATTAAAAAATTAAATTTTCAGAAAAGCAATTTCGAATTTTAAGTAAAATGTAAAGTGAAAATTATTTGAAGCGTTCGAATCCAGGATTTTTTATATCCGTCACCCTATCCTTTTCTTTTCGCGACCTACTTTCATTACATTCCTTGTGAACTATCACCATGCCAGTCAATATTCATCCTCATCAATCTTAATCCGAGCCAATCATTTCTTACTATCTTCAATCATTTTACCATAAAATGTATTGCCTATCTGTTCAAATCTATCATTCTCTATCCGTCACCGTATTCTTTTCTATCCGTGTACAACTTTGATTTTATCTCGTCACCTATCACGGATTGAAAAGGTATCCGTGACAATCAATGCTTATCCTCTTCAATCCTTCTATCCGTCACTGAAATGTAATGAAATATAATAAATTAACCATTGTGGATTTTATTGTATGAGAAATCAAACCGTTATTTTCATATGAAATAGAAATGTAGTGATATTATTTGTTCAAAAAACATCATTGGCAATATAATGTCAGCAAGTTTAGAAGAGAAAACGACTTCTGTACGCTTAAAAACGCTGAAAATGTGCATTTGTTTATATAATTTGTTTATAAAGTGAATAAATATTGATCTGTGGTAAAAATTTGTTCTCAAAACATCATTGGCAATTTAATTTCAGCAAGTTTAGAAGAAAAAACGACTTCTGTACGTTTAAAAACGCCCAAAATGTACATTTGTTTATATACTTTCTTTATGAAATGAACAAATATTGTTTGGTGGTAAATATTTGTTGGAAGAACATCATTGGCAATATAATGTCAGCAATTTCATAAGAAAAGCGACTTCTTTACGCTTAAAAACGCCCAAAATTTGTATTTGTTTATATAATTTGTTTGTAAAATAAACAAGTATTGTTTGGTGGTGAAAATTTCTTCAAAAAGCAACATTTATAATATAATGTCAGCAAGTTTAGAAGAAAAAACGACTTCTGTTCATTTAAAAACGCCCAAAATGTGCATTTCTTTAAATAATTTGTTTATAAAATGAACAAATATTCATGGGTGGTAAAAATTTGTTCAAAAAACATTATTGACAATATAATTTCAACAAGTTCAGAAGAAAAAACGACTTCTTTGCGCTTAAAAACGCCCAAAATGTGCATTTGTTTACATTATTTGTTTATAAAATGAATAAATATTGATCTGTGGTAAAAATTTTTTTACGAAACATCATTGGCAATTGAATTTCAGCAAGTTTAGGGAAGAAACGACTTCTGTACGCACAAAATATACATTTGTTTATATAATTTGTTTATAAAATGAACAAATATTGTTTAGTGGTGAATATTTGTTGAAAGAACATCATTGGCTATATAATGTCAACAATTTCATAAGAAAAGCGACTTCTTTACGCTTAAAAACGCCCAAAATGTGCATTTGTTTATATAATTTTTTTATAAAATAGACAAATATTGTTTGTTGGTGAAAATTTGTTCAAAAAGCAACATTGAGAATATAATGTCAGCAATTTCATCAAAAAAACGACTTCTTTACGCTTAAAAACGCCCAAAATTTGTATTTGTTTATATAATTTGTTTGTAAAATAAACAAATATTGTTTGTTGGTGAAAATTTGTTCAAAAAGCAACATTGACAATATAATGTCAGCAAGTTTAGAAGAAAAAAAACGACTTCTGTCCGCTTTAAAACCCCCAAAATGTGCATTTATTTATATAATTTGTTTGTAAAATTAACAAATATTGTTCAGTGGTAAAAATTTGTTCAAAAAACATCATGAAAAATATAATGTTAGCAAGGTTAGAAGAAAAAACGGTTTATTTTCGCTTGAAATCGCCCAAAATGTGCATTGGTTCATATAATTTGTTTATAAAATAAACAAATATTGATGAGTGGCAAACATTTTTCCAGAAAACATCATTGGCAATATAATTATAACAAGGTTGAAAGAAAAATCGGTTTCTTTTCGCCTAAAAACGCCCAAAATGTGCATTTATTTACATAATTTGTTTATAAAATGAACAAATAACATTTAATCTCAAATTTTAATGGCCACGTATCATCTTAACGATGAAGGCAAGCGATTTCAGAGCAGAAATATACTTTGAAGACGAATAACTCCTAATGGCGATTTTTTGTTAATACAATTTGTTTATAAAAATTAACTTTGCAAGTTTACAATTTTTTCATTTTTCTTATACCCCTGTGCATTAAATCCAAGGGACGAGAAGTATAAGAAAAATTTTGGTCAGAAGATTAAAAATGACAGTTTTTCGCTGTTTACATTAAAATAAAAATTAAATAAACAAAAAAATAAAAAATCTATTCTCACCATTTTCTAAAAAATGTAGTCCTGAATTTTCCAGAAGAAATAAATGTATGAAAATATTGGGTTAATCATTTGAACCTATGATTTTACCAGCACTGTTTTTCATAATTGCGAAAATAATATTAATAAATTCGTTGTAATTTTTTCTATAATAATACCAATATTTCATTTCCAAAAATGTACTTTTTTGTGATGGATTATTTACTCTCAAAAAATCTTCCGTTTCAAGAACTGATTCTAAAATTCGTTCCAGTCTATTATGTTGGACTGCACGATTTTTTGTATTAAATAAAATAATATTTTTTTTTTTTTAATTCCGAACAGTTAATATATTTAAATTTCATATTTTTATTTAAATTTAATTAGGACTGAAGACTAAATAATATTAATAGAGTGATAAGAAAAGCAATAATAAATCAAAATTGCTTAAATTTTTTGGGATGACTTAATTTTGTCAAAAAATAAAAATACCAAATACCAACAATATAATTATCGAAATAGAAAATTTCAAGAACAAAAATAAAACTGCGGAAAATATTTATCATCGAAATTTAAATATTCCGAATGAATGTAGAAGTGAAGGAAACTAGAAAAATCCAACCATTTCAAATTACCGAAATTGTATAATAACTGAAATTTGGAAACCAACATTCTGTTAGGATCATGTTTTGTTTCATATCGTGCATACTATATAGATTTAAATTTAACTGATCTCTTCCTAAAATTAAAAACTTGCATGTATAAAGTAAAACATTCTAATAAAAGATTAAAATATTAAATATAATTTTCTTTCGGGAATTAAATTATTGCGACAGTTTGAAATCTTCTAAATTTTTTTAATTTCGGTAACTTTCACATCCGAAATATTTCAATTTTCTTAATAAAAATTGTCTTTAGCTTCATTTTTTCCGGTAATATCAAATTTCGGAAATCTTTATTTTTTTTAAACTTTCCTAAGATTGGTTTATCTTGATTCAGTGAAAATTTTCTAAATTCTAGAATTGCATCATGCAAATTTTTTTATGAGACCTCTGGAATGCCGGTTTTTCAAGAATTTTTTTTTGTCTGCACAAGTATTGGATAGAAAATGCCTTATTTTCAGGTAATATTCTACATACTTGCAGAACTGGAAAATAAAAAATAATTATCATGATTTTCATTAACACTGAAATATATTTGTGTTCTAATAAGGATTTCAAATTACAATTACAAGTACCAATTACAAGTATACTTCCATACATATTCATAAAGAAAAGCGATTTTTCCAAATAAGAAATTTTACATTCCTTCAGTTTCTTCCACACATCATACAAGCAAACATAGATATTATAAATCTTCTTAAATATAATTTTAATTGAAGCAGGGAAAGCTAAACGATTCTTAGTGCACTTTTCGAATGAAATATTCAATTATTTAAAACAATTTAATGGTCATTATAGGTAAGTTGTTTCTCTAGAAATGCTTATTGCTTCTATAAAATTAGGTTGAACTTAGCACTGATCAGGTTTCTTCGCTTCGATTGCGTATCGAATAAGATGAATTATTTTTTATTAAATTAATTCAGAATTGTGTAATTTGCGCTACGCGTTACACTTATTTTACAAAAATATCCTAAATCTTCTTAGATATAGTCATGATAATATATCATCAATAGTACTGAAGTATTATTTCCAAAATTGTTTTCTAATCACAACAAATAATTTGGCTAAAAGGTACTCCATGGTTCGTATCGATACTTCTTTATAGAAGTAAATAATTCTAATTCAATTTTTGATTAAGTGATGAAAACTTCTGGGTCATCTATGTTGCTAAATGGATCTTTAATTCCATATTTAGCAACTGGCAGATGTTTCAATTTCAGGACATTTATTAAAGGCGGTATTCTGCTAACAACTTCCAAATTGATGGAAGTATCGTTGACATATAAATCAAGTTTGTCATTTGAATGACGAATTTTAGTAGCCTCAGCAGCAGCATTCAATAGTTCGTTAGAAACAAAACTACATTCATTAACATTGAGTGCCCGAAGTTTAGGTGCTCTTTTCAAAACGGCGCAGAAAAGTTCCTCTTCTATATCTTCATTCCAAGACGAATCTAATACAACCAAATTTGTTAATCTTTCCAGTGGTGGCTTTCTTATTTTTGGTAAATCACCTATGTTTAAATAAGTCAGCTTCCCCAATTGACATATACTGGAGATTCCAACATCGGTCACTTTGCGGCATTCTGAAAGTATTAATTCGATTTTAAACTAATATTGCTACAGAATTGAAAAAAGTAGATTCCTAATGTCATCGACCAGAGATAATTATTTTGATTAATGTATTTTTAGTATTACTTTCAATCACAGCTCTAACGATCCAGATCTATTCAATACATAAGATACGTGAGAATTAAGTAAAATGATTGATATTCTTTACCGGATTATAAATCTGTTTAATGCGTAAAATGTATTTCAATAACTTTTTATACATTTATTTAATTTAGATATGTAAGTTCTTATGATTAACTTTCTCAAAACACGACGTAAAATGTATTTCAATAATTTTTTAATACATTTATTTAATTTAGATATCTAATTTGTTATGATCAACTTTTTAAATAGACGACGTAAAATCTATTGCAGTAATTTTCCTACATTTATCTTTCAGTCATAAATGTTTTACTTTATCATTACATAAAATAAAAAATGTTTTTCAGTGTGATATGGAATGAGTTATTATATAGTTATCATTTGAATTTTTCATTGAAAATAATAGTTTGATGCGTTTTATGCTGTGAACTGTTTAATTATTACCTTATCATTATAGTGGCAGCTGATCATTACAGCTGATAATTATTAGTGATCTTATTTTAATGATAAATTTTTTTTCCTTCTTTAACATACAGATACAATTATACGCTTTTTAAATATTTGTGATGTTGTGAAATGAGTATCTGAATTCAATTTTCAAAATTATATGTACATGTTTTAATTTTTGGTCATGGATTAGTTTAAAAGGTCAACAATAACAAATCAATGTACAGAAATGCAATTTCTTTAAAGAAAAATATGATCTAAAAATTATTTTAATGTTTCATTGAAAATAATAGTTTGATGCTTTTTATGTTGCAGACTGTTTAATTAATTATTAGCTGATTAATATTGTTCACAATATTGAATTACATAAAGATTGATTTTTATATTAAGATCGAACAGAAATCTATTTTATCATGAATAATTTTATGCAAAGTGAGCATGAAAAAGATTCAGATTTAAAAACAGACTTCTAAACTACCTCACTTTTCGGCTCATTAGAGACAAAAATAACCAAAAGAAAAAAGAGGGAGAAGATTTTGAATCACTCACAAACAAAGATTGAATTTGAATTGTTTTTTAATTAAGTAACATAAATTAAATATATACTTTAAGGCTATGTAATTGAATATTGACTCTTAATTTCATAATAAAAGTTTTTTCCTCCTTTAAAATACAGATACAATTATATGCCTTTTTAAGTATTTGTGATGTTGTGAAATGAGTATCTAAATTGAATTTTTAAAATTACATGTACATGTGTTTTAATTTTTTTTAATGGATTAATTTAAAAGGTCAACAACAACAAATGAATGTATAGAGATGCAATTTATTTAAAGAAAAATATGATGTAAAAATTATTTTAATGTTTCAGTGAAAATAATAGTTTGATACTTTTTATGTTGTAGAATGTTTGATTAATTATTAGCTGATTAATGTTGTTAACAATATTGAATTACATGAAGATTGAATTTTAATTTTTTTTATTAAGTAACATAAATGAAATATATACTTTAAGGCTATGTAATTGAATATTGACTATTATTTTTATAATAAAAGTTTTTTTCTTTTCTGAAATACCTTATAAATCATGTAATTGAATATTGACTATTATTTTTATAATAAAAGTTTTTTCCTTCTTTAAAATACCTCAGTTACAATTATATGCTTTTTAAAATATTTGTGATTTTGTGAAATGAGTATCTGAATTCAATTTTTAAAATTGCATGTACATATGTTTTAATTTTTTTTCATGGACTTGTTTAAAAGGTCAAAAATAACAAATCAATGTATAGAAATGCAATTTCTTTGCAGAAAAATATGATGTGAAAATTATTTTAATGTTTCAGTGAGAATAATAGTTTGATGCTTTTTATGTTGGAGACTTTTAAATTAATTATTAGCTGACTAATGTTGTTCACAATATTGAATTACATAAAGATTGAATTTAAATTGTTTTTTTAATTAAGTAACATAAATTAAATATATACTTTAAGGCTATGTAATTAAATATTGACTATTATTTTTATAATAAAAGTTTTTTTCTGGTCTAAAATGCCTCTATTACAATTATATACTGTTTTAAATATTTGTGATGTTGTGAAATGAGTATCTGAATTCAATTCTTAAAATTGTATGTACATATGTTTTAATTTTTTTTATGGATTAGTTCAAAAGGTCAACAATAACAAATTAATGTATAGAAATGCAATTTCTCTAAAGAAAAATATGATGTAAAAATTATTTGAATGTTTCAGTGAAAATAATACTTTGATGCTTTTTATGTTGTAGACTGTTTAATTAATTATTAGCTGATTAATATTGTTCACAATATTGAATTATATGAAGATTGAATTTTAATTTTTTTTTTTTTTTTAGTAACATAAATGAAATATTCACTTTAGGGCTATGTAGTTGAATATTGACTATTATTTTTATAATAAAAGTCTTTTCCTTCTTTAAAATACCTCTGTTACAATTATATGCTTTTTAAAATATTTGTGATGTTGTGAAATGAGTATCTGAATTTAATTTTCAAAATTATATGTACATATGTTTTAATTTTTTGTCATGGATTAGTTTAAAAGGTCAACAATAACAAATCAATGTATAGAAATGCAATTTCTTCAAAGAAAAATATAATGTAAAAATTATTTGAATGTTTCGGTGAAAATAATTGTTTAATGCTTATTATGTTTTGAACTGATTAATCAATTATTAACTGATTTTGTCACACCTAAATTTTCTAGAATTACCTTAAAAGGTTATTAATAAATCAAATTTTCAGAAATAGAAGTTGAAATCTAAAACAAAAATATAAAATAAAAATTAGTTGAATGTTTTAATGAAAATTATAGTTTAATGCTTTTTATTTTGTGAACTGATTAATCAATTATGAGCTGATTAATTTTTTTCACAATAGCAAATTAAATAAAGATTAAAATTTAGTTTTTTCTAAGCAACATACATTGATTATTCACTTATAGTTTATATATTTGAATATTGGATTTGTACAATGAAAGTTAATTTTTATTTAAAATACCCCTATTCCAAAAATATATAATTTTTCAAATGTGCTGATGTGTCGGAATGAGTATCTGAATTTAATTTTCAAAATTATACGTAAATATGTTTTTACCTTTTCTGAAGTTCATAATAAAGGTTGCTCATAAATGAAAATTTCAGAAATGAAAGTGAACATTTAAAAAAATGTAAAATAAAAATGATAAAAATGTTTCATTGAAAAATATAGTTTGACGCTTTTTGTGTTGTGGACTGTTTAATTTATTTTTAGCTGAATAATATTATTCACAATATTAAATTACATAAAGATTGAATTTAAATTATTGCTAAATTAAGTAACATAAATAAAATATTTATTATAAGGCTATCTAATTGAATATTGACTATTATTTTTATAATAAAAGTTATTTCCTTCTTTGAAATATCTATATTACAATTATATACTTTTTCACATATTTGTGATGTTGTGAAATGAGTATCTGAATTCAATTGTTAAAATTATATGCACATATGTTTTAAGTTTTTTCGTGGATTAGTTTAAAAGGTCAACAATAACAAATCAATTGATAGAAATGCAATTTCTTTAAAGAAAAATATCATGTAAAAATTATTCGAATGTTTCGGTGAAAATAATTGTCCAATGCTTATTATTTTGTGAACTTATTAATCACTTATTAATCAATTATTAACTGATTTTGTCACACCTAAATTTTCTAGAATTACCTTAAAAGGTTATTAATAAATCAATTCTTCAGAAATGGAAGTTGAAATTTAAAGCAATAATATTAAATAAAAATTATCTGAATCTTTTAATGAAAATTATAGTTTAATGCTTTTTATTGTGTGAAAAGATCAATTAATTATTAGCTTAATAATATTTTCAACAATACTAAATTTTTTTTTCTTTATTAAGTAACATAAATTGATTATTTATTTCGAGGTTATGTATAATTGAATATTGGCTATAATTTGTATAATAAAAGTTCCTTTATGTTCAAAATACTAATTATTATTATTAATTCTTATTCAAAATTCCAATTGTATAATTTTTGTATGTTTTGTGATGTTGTGAAATGAGTATCTGCATTCTGATCTCAAAAGTATATGTACATATATTTTAATTTTTTATGAAATCAGTTTAAAAGGTTATCAATCATTTAAATTTTCAGAAAAATTGAGTGTCACGGATTGATTATATACTTTAAGATTATGTAATTGAATATTGGCTATTATTTGAATGATAAAAGTTTATTTATATTTTACATATCTCTTCTACAATTATATAATTTTTTTAATGTTTGTTCTGTTTTCAAATGAGTATCTGAATTCCATATTCAAAATTCAATGTAAATGTTTTAATTTTTCTGAAAATTAGTTTAAAAGCTTATTAATCAATGAAATTCTCAGAAACGAAAGTTCAAAAAAATATGTGTATAGAGTAAAAATTATTTGAATGTTTTAATGAAAATAGTTGTTTTATGCTTTTCATGTTGTGAACTGATTGATTATCAACTGATTCTGTTAGAACCTAAATTATCTAGAGTTAGTTTAAAAGGTGATTAATAAATTAAAATTTCAGAAATGGAAGTTAAAATTTAAAAATATACAAAAGGTAAAAATTATTTGAATGCTTACATTCATTCAGAATCTAATTTCAGCAAGAATTTGAGTGGTAAAAAATTCAAACAAACAAATAGTTATGCGAAAATTGGATAAATAATGAAAATTAATACAAAAGTCAACGCGTGCGTATATATATATATATATATATATATATAAAATATATAATATATATATATAAAAAAGTGTTAAAATGCTAGAAATTAATGTTAATGACGTCAGCAATTTGCTCACCATATAAGTTCAGGTATTTCAGTTTCTTGCAATTTTTGCCGATGAGTTCTAGAAATTCGTCGGTAACAAATTTAGAACGGCTAACATCCAATTTTTCAAGATTTATTAAAGCCGGTATTGTTGACAATAATATAGAGTGGTCGTCAAGATCCTTCAATTGGACTTTCAAATTCTTTAAGGTATCAGCCTGGGAAGTCAATTCTTGCAATATTCCATCTAAAGGTCCGTCACATCCTTGTATGCCAAATGTCTGCAGCTTCTGGCATTCTTGAAGCATCTGCGAAAAATACATTTTAATAGCACTTCACAAAAAATTAGTTTGAAGGACCACGGAAATAATTTTTTTTTATACTCATGAAAGATACTAACCAAGAGCAATATAATATGAGCAAAAGTCTCTTTTTTACTTATCAAAATAATTGAAGATCCACCGAAATAATGTTTTTTTTTTTTTTATAATTATGAAAAATACTAACGAAGAGTTCTTAAATGCCCAAGAATTTGTATTGAGCAAATGTTCTCGATAATATGAGTGCAGTTCCACTGACCAAGCTTCGGCGACGTGGCGTCGCTTATACGTGAGTGGCGCGGCCTATCTTGCGCCTTGGAGGTGGAGGGGATACACAGGAGTAAGCGAGGTGTCCGAGAGTGGTATCCGCCTTCTCTTTCCAACCTATGTATCCCCTCCACCTCTAAGCCACTGTATACGCCACGCCACTCACGTATAAGCGACGCCACGCTGCCGAAGCTTGATCGGTGGAACTGTACTCTATGTTCAGAATTTAAGTTCCAACAGAGCATTTAAGAGAATTTAAATCATTTATTGTTTAAACAAATATATATCATAATTGATACATAAATTTTTACAACAAACATTCCAGAGTAAAATAGACGTATACTTTTTTTTTAATTACAGAGTTGCTACAGGTCAGGTAATTCCAGAAAGTCAGGGAATGTCAGGGAAAACCTGACAGAGTTAGGGAATTTTCGATAAACTAAAGATGAAGTTAATTTCAATATTATGGTTAAAAATTGCAACCATTTTATTAAAAATTTAATTATTTGGTTGATGATTCATCATTTTATTGAATTTTTTTCTTTTTCGATAGAAAATTGTTATTCTTGGTTAAAAATGCATGTTTCTGATTGATAATTTAACTATTTGGCTGAAAATTAAACAACCTTGATAAAATGTATCCTGTTTGGTTAAAAAATAAACTATTTTGTTAGAAACTTGTTTTTTTTTTGGTTGGAAATTCCTTTGAAAATTCAAATATTTGTTTCAAAATTCGTGTACTTTGTTATAAATTCATCAATTTTGATAGAAAATTTATCTTATTGGTTGAAAATTAGTTTTTTCTTCATTCTGTTGCATTTTATTGAAAATTTGAATTTCGCGACAGAATATTTAATCTTCTTGGTGACTAATTCATCTTTTTGGTTAAAAATCTCTTTAAAAATTCAAATATTCAGTTAAAAATTCGTGTACTTTGTCATAGATTTATCTATTTGGATAGAAAATTCATCTTATTGGCTGAAAATTTATATTTTTGGTTAGACATTAGTTTTTTTTTTAATTAGAATTAATTTATCTTTAATAAAAATGTAACTGTTCCACTTTTTGTCGAAAATTGATCTTTTTTTATAGAAATTCATCGTTCTTAGTTGAAAATTATACTATTTCAATGAAAATTTATTTCAAATTTATTGAAAATTAATTCTTCCAATGAAAATTTAACTATTCTATTTTTATTTGAAAATTTATCTGCTTTAGTTGAAAAATCATCTTTTTGGTTGAAAATTTATTTCTTTGGTTGAAAATTTAAATCTTTTGTTGGAAACTCGTTTCTTTTTTTGTTGAAAAATTATTTTACTAACTGAAAATTTAACTATTTTATTTTTGGTAGAAAATTTATCGTTTTAGTTGAAAATTCATTAATTTGGTTAAAAACTAAATTTTTAAAAATTGAAAATTCATCATTTTAGAAAAAAAATTACTTTAAATATTCTATTTTTTGTGGAAAATGTACCTTCTTTGATCGAATTATAATTTTTTTTTCGTTAAAAAAATATCTGTTTTGTACAAATTTCACTATTCCATTTTTTGCTAGGAATTCATTCATTTTGTTGCAAAAAAAAATATTTATTTGAAAATTCGTTTTTGTTGCTCACAAAAAATTCATGTTTTGGGTTGAAAATTCCACTATTTGCTCAAAAATTTATATTTTTGGTTGAAAATTCGTTTCTTCTTATTTAGAATTATTTTTTTTTTTTTAATAAAAATGTAACTGTTCCACTTTTTGTCGAAAATTTATCTTTTTTAATAGAAATTTATCGTTCTTAGTTGAAAATTATACTATTTCATTGAAAATTTATTTTAATTTTATTGAAAATTAATTCTGTTACTGAAAATTTAACTATTCTATTTTTATTAGAAAATTTATCTGTTCTAGGTGAAAATTCAACTTTTTGTTGAAAATTCGTCTTTTTTGGTAAAAGAGTTCTCTCCTTAGTTGAAAAATCATCTTTTCGGTTGAAAAATTATTTCTAGGGCTGGAAATTCAAATCTTTTGTTAAAAATTCGTTTCTTTTTTTGGTGAAAAATGATTTTACTAACTGATAATTGAACTATTTTATTTCTGGTAGAAAATTTATCGTTTTAGTTGAAAATTAATTAATTTGGTTAAAAATTAAATTTTTTAAAATTGAAAATTCATCATTTTAGTTGAAAATTTACTTTAAATATTCAATTTTTTGTGGAAAATTTGTCTTTTTTGATCGAATTGCCATTTTTTTCGTTAAAAAATTATCTGTTTTGTAGAAATTTCACTGTTCTATTTTTTTCTAGGAATTCATTCATTTGGTTGCAAAAAAAACTATTTATTTGAAAATTCGTTTTTGTTGTGCACAGAAAATTCATGTTTTGGGTTAAAAATTCCACTATTTGCTCAAAAATTTATATTTTTGGTTGAAAATTCATCATTGTGATTGAAAATTAATTTCTTTGGCTGAAAATCGTTTCTTTTCAGTTAAAAATTAATTTTTTTAACTGACGATGTAACTAATCCATTTTTGCTTAAAAGTTTACATTTTTAGATGGAAATTCATTAATTTTCCTGAAATCTCGATTTTTTTGTTTAAAATTTACTTTTCTAACAACAAATTGAACTATTATATTCTTGGTTTGTAAATTTATCTTTTTTAGTTGAAAATTTATATAATTCATTTTTTTTCAGGTGGTTGTTTCAACTGAAAATTGAATTCTTCTATTTTATGTTGAAAAATCTTTTTTTTTAATGAAAAAAAAAACTATTTTGTTGAAAATTCGCTTCTTTTTGTTAAAAATTTGTTTTGCTAACATTTCGACTATTTTAATTTTGGTTGAAAATTGATCTTTTTTAGATAAAAATTCATGTACTTCGTTGAAAATGTGTTTTTTTTTTTAGTAGAAAATTAATCTTTTGGGTTGAAAATTCAACTAACTAGTTGGTTAAAAATTCATATTTTTGAATGAAGATTCATCATTTTAGTTAAAAATTCATTTCCTTGGTTAAAATTTGTTGTGCATTAATTTATTGCATTTATTTATAATTTATTGAAAATTTGAATTTTGTTAGAGAATATTTAATCTTCTTGGTGACTCATTCATCTTTTTGGCTGAAGATTCCTTTCAAAATTCAAATATTTAGTTGAAAAATCATGTACTTTTTTATAGATTTATCTATTTGGATAGAAAATTCATTTTATTGGTTGAAAATTTGTATTTTTGGTTAAAAATTAGTTTTTTATATTTGTAGAATTAATTTTTAAAAATAAAAATGCAACTGTTCCACTTTTTGTCGAAAATGTAACTTTTTTGATAGAAAATCGTTTTTAGGTGAAAATCATACTATTTCATTGAAAATTTATTTTAATTTCATTGAAAATTAATTCTGTTATTGAAAATTTAACTATTCTATTTTTATTTGAAAATTTATCTGTTCTAGTTGAAAAATCATCTTTTTGGTTGAAAATTTATTTCTATGGTTAAAAGTTTAAATCTTTCCTTGAAAATTTGTTTCTTTTTTTGGTGAAAATTGAACTATTTTAATTTTGGTAGAAAATTTATAGTTTTAGTTGAAAATTCATAAATTTAGTTGAAAATTAAATTTTTTTTTATTTGAAGATTCATCATTCTAGTTAAAAATTTACTTTAAATATTTCATTTTTTGTGGAAAATTTACCTATTCTATTTTTTTCTAGGAATTCATTTATTTGGTTAAAAAAACTATTTAGTTGAAAATTCGTTTTTGTTGTTGACAGAAAATTCATGTTTTGGGT
>CAKNYM010044672.1:74241-94590 GCA_932195095.1 Andricus curvator | reverse complement strand
AGGAATTCATTTATTGGGTTGCAAAAAAAACTATTAAGTTGAAAATTTGGTTTTGTTGTTGACAGAAAATTTATGTTTCGGGTTGAAAATTCCACTATTTGCTCAAAAATTTATATTTTTGCTTGAAAATTCGTTTCTTTTTAAGTTAAAAATTTTTTTTTTCTAACTGACAATGTAACTCATCCATTTTTGCTTAAAAGTTTACATTTTTAGATGATAATCAATTAATTTTACTGAAAACTCGATTTTTTTTATTAAAATTTACTTTTCTAATTGAATTCTTCTATTTTTTGTTAAAACTTTGTTTTTCTAACAAGAGCAATATATTATGATCAAAAGGCTGGTTTTTACTTATTAAAAGAATTGAAGGACCAGAGAAATAATTTTTTTTGTTTTTGATAATTATGAAAGATACTAACCAAGAGCAATATATTATAATTAAAAAAATTCTTTCACTCATTAAAACAATTGAAGGACCACAGAAATGTTTTTTTTTTTAATTATTAAAGATAATAACCAAAAGCAATATATTATAATAAAAAGACTGCTTTTTACTTATTAAACTAATTAAAGGATCACATAAATCATTTTTTTTTATAATTATGAAAGATACTAACCAAGAGCAATATTCTATGATCAAAAGGCTCGTTTTTACTCATCAAAATAATCTCCCGAATCGTCTGGAAAGGTAATTCAACTAGATAAGTATGAGTCCAGCCTATAAAATGACACTCATACAGATACAAAGATTTCAGTTGTGTCATTTCGGCTAAAAATCCGGAGAACTCATACTCATGGTAGTCATCATCGATTGCTTTCATTTGAAAAATTCTAATATTTTTGCCATGTGATTCCAACCACGACACAATCAATTCGCAAGCATCACTTATAAATTTTCTATTTATTTTATTGAATCTTCTTGGTGAGCAAGCATCCCACAATTGCAATTCTTGAATATTGGGTAGTAAGTGGCAAATTTGACCAAACGTTACTACATCTGAACTAATCCTTGTTAAGTAACGCCCAGATAGATTTATAATTTCATCAAAATCGATGCTTTTTATCAATATTTCTCGGGGAGGATAATCTTCTAATCCCCAAGTTTTGGCCGAGAAATCCAGGGATTTCAAAGTTTTCCACAATCCTTGACTCAAATTTTGCCACCTTTGACAAACTGAAAGAAAATATAATGGTATTTTATAATTACAACAACGTGAAAATGGTCATTTTCGGTTTCCGAAATGAAGATTAAAATTAGAAAAAAATATAAAGTAAAAATTATTTCAATGTTTCAATGAAAATAATTCTGGAATGCTTTCTATGTTGTGAACATATTAAATAACTATTCGCAGATTTTATTAATTTAAATTAAAATTCATTTGCATGTTTCAAAAAAAAAAAAAAAAAAAAAAAAAATTGTTTAATGCTTTTCATGTTGTGAAATAATTAATTGGATATTAAATATTGGCTATAATTTGTATAATAATTGATTATTTACTTTAAGCTTATTTAATTGAATCTTGACTATAATTAATTTGTATAATGAAAGTTTATATAAATTCAAAATACCTCTATTACAATTACATGATTTTAATAATATTTGTGAAGTTGTGAAATGAGTAGCTAAATTTCATTTTCAAAATTATATGTACATGTATTTCAATTTTTTCAAAAATTAGTTTCAAAGGTTGTTAATAATTCAAATTTTTAGAAAAATGAAAGGTAATTACAATGTTTCAATGGAAATAATTGTTTATTGATTTTGATGTTGTGAACTGATTCATAATGCATTGGCTGATCAATTTTTACACAATATTAAATAACATACACATAATTTCATTTTTTTTAATGTGTTACATGAATTGATTATTTACTTTAAGGTTATTTAATTGAATATTAGCTATAATTAGTGCGATAAAAGTTTATTTATATTCAAAATACCTCTATTAAAATAATATAATTTTTTAATGTTTGTGATATTGTGAAATGAGTATCTGAATCGAATTTTCAAAATTCTACGTAAATATTTTGAAAATTTGTTTAGAAGGTTATTATTAAACGAAATTTCACAGAAATCAAAGTTAAAAAATATATATCTATAATTTATATATTCGAAATACCTCTATCTCACTTATATAATTATTTTAAATTTCGCGATGCTGTGAAATGAGTATCTGATTACAATTTAAAAATTATATGTAATTATGTCTTAGTTTTTACAAAAATTAGTTCAAAAAGTTAAGGTGAATTTTTTTGAATTTTTCAATGAAAACAATTGTTTAATACTTTTTGCATTGAACTGATGAACTAATTATAATCTTATTCTATTAAAAATTACATTTTCTGGAATTTGTTTAAAAAGTTATTTGGATCTTTTTAATGAAAATTATAGTTAAATGATTTTTACATTGTAAACTGATGAATTAATTTTAAGCTGAGTAATTTTTTCCACAATATTACATTACATAAAGGTGGATTTTTTTTTTATGAAATGACATGAATTGATTACTCACTTTAAGGTAGTGTTTTTGAATGTTGGCTATAATTTCTATGATAGCAGTTTATCAATAATTAAAATACCTTGATTCCAATTTTTTCAATGTTCGTGATGTTGTGAAATGAGTATGTGTATTTAATTTTCAAAATTTTATGTACATATATTTTAATTTTTTCAAAAATTAATTTAAAATGTTAATAGTAATTCAAATTTTCAGAAATGAATGTTTATATTTAAAAAAATATATAAAGTGAAAATTATTCCAATGTTTCAATGGAAATAATACTTTATGCTTTTCCATGTTTTGAACTGATTGATTAATTATTGACTGAATAATTTTGTTCAATATGTTAAATTACATATAGACTGAATTTATTAATTTTTTAATTACGTAACATAAATTGATTAATTAATTAATGGTTATGTAATTGAATATTGACTATAATTTCTATAATAGAAGTTTATTTACATTTGAAATACTTTCATTAATAATGTTTGTGATGTTGTGAAATGAGTAGCTGAATTCAATTTTCAAAATTATATGTAATTATGTTTTTATTGTTTCGAAAGTTAGTTTGAAAGGTTATTGATAAATCAAGTTTTTAGAAATGGAAGTTGAATATACATATTAGAAGTTTTTAAATGTTTTAACAAAACTAATAATTGTTTTTAACTGATTTAACTGTTTCTATTAAAAATTACATGTTCTGGAATTAATTTAAAAGGTTATTAATAAAGCCAATTTTCAATAAAAAAAAGTTAAAATTAATGATATATATATATTGTAAAAATTATTTGAATGTTTTAATAGAAATTATAGTTTAATGTTTCTTGTGTTGTGAACTGATTAATTTATTATTATTAGCTGATTAATGTGTTTCAAAATATTAAATTACATAAAGATTGAATTCTAATTTTTCAAGTTCAGTAATATAAATTGATTGTTCACATTAAGGTTATGTAATTAATATTCGCTATAACTTGTATAACAAGAGTTTATTCATATTCAAAATACCTCTATTCCAATTATAAAATCCTTCAATGTTTGTGATATTGTGAAATGAGTATATGTATTCAATTTTCAAAATTGTATGTACGTACGTTTTGATTTTTCTTGAAAATCAATTCAAAGGTTATTAATAAATTGAATTTTCAATAATGAAAGTTCAAATTAAAAATATATCAATTAAACAAATTATTGAATATTTCAATAAAAATTATAATTTAATGCTTTTTGTGTTGTGAACTGATTAATTCATTATTATTAGCTAATTAATGTGTTACACAATATTAAATTATATGAAGATTGAATTATAATTTTTGTCAGTTCAGTAATATGAATTTATTTTTCACTTTAAGATCATGTAATTGAATATTAGCTATAATTTGTATGACAAAAGTTTATTTATATTTAAAATGCCTCCATTCCAATTATATAATTTTTCAAATGTTTGTGAAAGTGTAAAATGAGTATATGTATTTATTTTAAAAATTGTATGTACACATGTTATAATTGTTTCGAAAATTAATTTAAAAGGTTATTAATAAATCAAATATTCAATAATGAAAGTTAAAATTTCAAAAAATATATAATGTAAGAATTATTTGAATATTTCAATAAAAAATATTGTTTAATGCTTTATGTGCTGTGAACTGATTAATTCATTATTATTAGCTGAATAATATGTTTCACAATATGAAATTACATAAAGACTGAATTCTAATTTTTTTAGTTCAGTAATATGAATTGATTATTCACTTTGATGTTATGTCATTGAATATTGGCTATAATTTGTACAACAAAAGTTTATATTTATAATACTTCTATGCCAATTATATAATTTTTTTAAGTTTGTGATATTGTAAAATGAGTATCTGTATTTATTTTTCAAAATTGTATGTACATATGTTATAAACTAATTAATTCATTGCCAAATTATTATTTTTTTTTCACAATACTAAATCAAATGAAGATTGAATTTTAGTTTTTTTTTATCAACTTCTGAGTATTTAGCCTGACTTAGGACGGTTTCTGGAACGTTCCAATAACGTATTTTTTCTTATACGTCCAAAAAACGTTTTTAGGACGTTCTAAATACGTTTTAAATTTCGTGCTCACTGGATCCAAAAGCAAAGTTGTAATTTTGAACCATTTTTATTTGAAGTTAAGATATAAAATCAATAATAAAGCGTAAGAATAAAAAAAAATTAATTTTTCGCGTGTTTTTTTGTAGTTAAAAGAAGAAATACAAAAAATCGACTAGGAGCTACAATTAATAGTTAGACAATTTCACAAAATCAATATGAAATAATATCAATTAACATTATAAGTGATTGGATACGTTTTTACAATAAAATTGAGAATTAAGAAAATACCTTCTTGTTCTTATTGTATTGATCTTATTGTTTAAAAAAAATATTGCAGCATAATTATGAGAATTGAATTACCTATTTCGATACGAATTCTGTCAGATATGGCAGTTAGATACTGAAAAATTTCGATGAGGCATTCGTCGGGTAATTTTTCAATTCCCGAAGGCTCAAATCCTCCTGTTGCTTCAAATTTTCTTTGCTTTTTCACTTTTTTCCCCTTTCGCAATTTTGCAACGTCCCCCATTTTAGTTTCCTATCACTTTTTATAAACTGAACAACTTCACTACGAAATTATAACAGAAACAAAATGTAAAAGTGATATGGCAAAAGGAGCAATAAGAAAACTTTGCAGACCTTATGAATATTGCCGAACGAATGTTTCGGACTCAAGAGACAGAAGAGGACTAACTATGGACTGTGATAATTATTAGGTACCTGAGGTCTAAATGTGTGATCCAATCGAATCTTTCTTTCCCCCAATTCTTAACTCTCGCAATTATAAATGTGGGAAATCTCGGAAAATTTTCTATAGTTATTGAATCTAGTGGCGTGTTTCAATTGGCAGATAATAATTCCGCCCGAGCCACCTGCGTATGGTTCCCCCACTACGCGGCTTCCCCTCACTCAGCGGAACTGCTGCCGCCGAGTCTGGTCAGCGGGGAGACCTTTGTACCTAATAAGGACTCAAATGCAGAATATAACATTTTTGGAATTCAGTACTTGATACTTTACATATATAATATTCCAAATCTGCAAATAATAACGATTCCAACGATATTTTGTTGGATTTAAAAAGTTGAAAATTGAGGAATAAATTGTCAAGTTTATGTGAATTTTCATGAGAAATTTTCCAGTATATTTTACTCAAATCAGATGCAGTAGCATCAATTCATTATTGCAATATTTTACCAAACTTGGGGAAATTCCATTGACAAACATTGTAAATTTGGTTTATTACTTAACCAATCACATTGTTCCAAATTATTCTTATGAAAGCGAATTTTAGTTAGCACAAGTTCCTATCATTTATACATGTTAGTTTGAAAATGTTATTTTGATTTGAGAATTTCATAACCAAATTGCATAATATTTATCATAGTATTCCAGGCGAAAAAATTATACATAGTGGGACATATTTGTGTAATTTTAATTGGTTTTATTCATTTTTTGAAGAAAAAAAACTTTGAAACCCAAATTATTAAAAGGATAATTTTCGAGCAATGTGATTGGTTAAGCAATAAACAAAATTAATGGTGTTTGTTTATGAGTTTTGCAATTAGACTATATAAATGATATAAGTTGATAAGTTTTAAAAACTGGAAAATTTTAGCATCCGGAACTTCCCCAAGTTATGTAAAATATTGCACAAATGAATTAAAGCTATTCCAGTTGATTTACGTAAAATATACGCAGATTTCAAATATTATATTCGTAAAATATACGCAGATTTCAAATATTATATTCGTAAATTACCAATTACTGAATTTGAAAAATTTTATATTTTGCTATTTGAGCCCTCATTAGGTACAACGGATTCCCGCTGACCAGGCTCGGCGGCAGCAGTTCAGCTGAGTCAGGGGAAGCTGCGTAGTGGTGGCACCTTACGCAGGTAATTTTTCCACAATTTGAGCAGATAACGTTAATTTTTTCACTGAAAATTTAACTATACCATTTTCCGCTAAAAATTTATCTTCTTCTTTTTGGAAATACTTTTCTTGATTTGAAGTTAAAATCTTTTTTGTTTGGAATATTAATTATTGCATTTTTCGTTGGGAATCCTGTTAGAAGTTTGGTTAGAAAGTCTTTCCTTCTGGTTAAAAAATGGTTTGTTTGGGTTAAAAATTAAAAACTATTTTGAAAGAAAATCCAAGGATTTGGTTGAAAATTCTTTTCTCTCGTGACTGATTAATCTTTTTTGGCTGAAAAGAAATTTGGTTTGATTAACGATTCAACACTGAGAACGTTGAGAATTCATCTTTTTTGGTTGAAAATTGAACAAATTTGTTAAAGATTCGTTTTTTGATTAAAAAATAATTTTCTTAACAATTTTGTCAATATCATCATTTTTTGTTGAAAATTCAACTAATTTCTTGAAAATTCGTTTTATTTGCTAAACATTAATTCTTGTGACTGAAAGTTTCAACATTCCATTTTTCGTTCAAATTTTAGATTTTTTTCGTTGAAAATTAAACGGCTTGGTTTGAAAAATGATATTTTTTAGATAAAAATTCATTTGCCGATCAAGAAACATTTTTATAAAGCCATACAAAATTAAAATTTTGGAACTTTCATATCTGAAAAAATTTTGAATTCTAATATAGAATACTTAACTACAAAATAAAAGCATTTAAAACATTGGAATCCTTCTAAATTAAACTATTCAAAATTAAATTCTCTTCAATTGAATAATAATTAATTAATAATAATAATAATAATAATTCATCAAACAATTTCATCAGACTTTTTCGAACTTAGGATTCCCTTTCCTTGTTTTGAAAAAAAAACGGGTTTCTTTCCTTTAAATCTTTTGTGGAAGAGTTCAAAATATTTGAAAGATTTACAATGATTTAAAAGGATTTCAACACATTTCAAGGGAATTCATAGAATTTCCAACAATTTTAATTTTTAATTATTTTAAGAAATTTTCAAAGCTTTTAAACATTTTAAGTGATTTTTGACGGACTTCAATAGATATAAACAATTCTAAACATTTTATAATATTTCCATTACTGCAAAGAATTTCACAAAAATAAAGGGATTTCATAGGATTTCAAAGATTCAAAGATAATTTCAAATTTTTTAGTTGATCTGCGTTTTCGAAGAATTTCCTTAAATTTCGAAAGACTTGAAAGAATTTCATATGATTTATAAGATTATAGAATATGGAAAAAGATTCCAAGGGATTTAAGAGATTTTCCAAGATTTACAAATATTCCAAAGAATTGTTCAGAGATTTTATAAGATTTCTGAAGATTTCAAGGAATTTATTCACTCGAATTTTTCTTGAAATTTTGAAAGATCATTCAAAATGTAAGAAAGATGCCTTAAAATCTTTCAAATTTTCCTAGGAATTTTAAAAAAATTAGAAAAGACTTTTGAATATTTTAGATGTGTCAGAAAATAATCTAGAAAATTTAAAAAAAAAATTTATTTCACAGAATTTTACAAAATATTAGGAAAAATTCGAGCGTTTTCAAAAGTTATTTAAGACTTTTAGAAGTTTGACAGAAATAAAAAATATAAAGATAAATTTTCGGAAATGCTTTCAAGTTTTTAAATATCTTAAATCTATCAAAAACCTCTTCAATTCTTAAAAATATTTTTAGCTTACTCGAGTTTTTCTTAAAATTTGGAAAAATCATCCAAAATGTAAAAATATTGCCCTAAAATCTCCCAAATTTTCCTAGGAATTTTAGGAAATTTGTTCATTGTCTTGAAACCTTTCAAAATTCTTTTAAAGCTCCTAAAGCTTTAGTTTGAAATCTCTAAAAAAAATCTGCATTTTTTAAATCTTTTAGAGCTTAAAATTCTTTTTCAATCTCTTAAAATCCTCTAAATATTTGTGGAATTTACTTGATTTAACAAATTTTTTAATCTTACCAAATTGAAACATTTTGATTCAAAATCTTCTACTCTTTTTCGAAATTTAAGGAAAGCTTTTGAAATGCTTTGAAAGCTTTTTCAATTTTCTCTTAAACTTCATTTTTCAAGAAAAAATATCATAAAAAGTTTTCCCATAAATCTTAAGAAAATTATTTTTTAATCCTTTCAAAATTGTTAAGCCTTCTAATTTTTTTTAAATTATTCAAATTGTTCGTGACATTTTTTTCATTATGTAAAATTAAAAACATGATCCTAAAACCTTTCAGATTTTAAAATATTTTAAAATATTCTCTTAAAATTAATTTTGAGAAATACAAAATCATTGTAATTTTTCCTAGGAACCTGAAGAGTTCTTTTCATTTTCCTAAAACCTAAAAAATAAATAATATAATATAATGAAATATCTTATAAGTTTTTATTATTTTTGAATCGTTTCAAAACTTCTAAGTATCTGTTAAACTTATTCAAATTTGTTCTAAAATGATGTATTATGCCAAAATTTTGCTTTAAAATCTTTTATACCCTTATTCAAAATTTTAGGAAATAATTTAGAATGTCTTGTAATCTTTTTCAATTTTCTCTTATAATTCAATAAGAAAAAAAAATATTTTTAAGATTCGTGGATGAATCTTCAGAATATTTTTTTCAATATCTTGACACCCTGCGAGATTTTTCTTTTTAGTAGAAAATGAATCTTCTTGGTTAAAAATTCATCGTTCTGCGTTGAGAATTTAACCACTGGATTGACAATTGAACATAAAAGATGAATAATAAATGAACAATGAAAAGTAAATAATAAATAATAAATACAGGTATAAAATTCATATTGTCAAAGATTTCACAGGTTTTGCAAAGATTTCGGATAGATTTATAAGATTTCACAAAGATTTGACAAAGATTGCAATGATTTTTTAAAGATTTCACAAAGAATTCATAAAGATTTCAAATATTTCGCAAAAAATTCGGATAGGTTTGGAAGCTTTCCTAAAGACTTCTATTATTTCACAAAGATTTCAGATAGATTTCAATGATATTCTAATGATTTCACAAAGATTTTAAAGATTTCGGATAGATTTGAAAGACTTCAGAAAGACTTCAATCATTTTTCGAAGATTTCACAAATATTATCGAGTATTTCACAAATATTTCAAATGTTTTGCAAAGATTTTTAAAGAATTCATCAAGATTTCACGATGATTTCACAAATATTTTAGATAGATTTCAAAGATTTTATCGATTTCGGATAGATTTGAGAGACTTCACAAATACGTCAATCAATTCTCAAAGATTTCACAAATTTTACCGAATATTTCAAAAATATTTCAAATATTTAGCAAAGATTTTTAAAGAATTCACCAAGATTTCACAGAGATTTTACGAAGACTTCACAAAGATTTCAATGATTTCCCAAATACTTTTATTATTTCACAAAGCTTTCAGATAGATTTTAAAGACTGAACTAAGATTTGAATGATATCCTAATGATTTCACAAAGATTTCGGATAGATTGAAAAGACTTCACAAGGCCTTTAATCATTTCTCATATATTTAACAAATATTTCAGAAATTTCACGAATATTATCGAATATTTCCAAAATATTAACAATTTTTTGCAAAGATTTTTAAAGAATTCATAAAGATTTCACAAACATTTTACGAAGATTGCACAAAGATTTCAATGATTTCCCAACGATTTCAAAGATTTTAAAAAAAGATTTCAAATATTTCACAAAGAGTTTTATTATTTCACAAAGATTTCAGATAGATTTCAAAGATTTTACAAAAACTTTCATTATTTCACAAAGATTTCAGATAGATTTCAAAAACTGACCAATGATTGCAATGATTTTCTAATGATTTCACAACGATTTCAACGATTTCGAATCGATTTGAAAGACTTGAAAAATACATCAATCATTTCACAAAGACTTCACAAAGATTTTACAAAGATTTCGCAAAGATTTTAATGATTTCCCAAAGATTTCTCAAAGACTTTTATTACTTCACAAAGATTTCAGATAGATTTCAAAAACTAAACAAAGATTTCAATGATATCCTAATGATTTCGCAAAGATTTCGGATAGATTAAAAAGATTTTAACGATTTCGGATAGATTTGAGACTTCACAAAGACTTCAATTATTTCTCAAACATTTCACAAAGATTTAAGTAATTTCACAAATATCGAATATTTCAAATATCTCGCAAAGATTTTTAAAGAATTCACAAAGATTTTATGAAGATTTCAATGATTTCCCAAACATTTTAAAGATTTCACTAAGATTTCAAATATTTCGCAAAGATTTCAGATAAATTTCAAAGAAAAGACTTTTATTATTTGAAAAAGATTTCAGATATATTTCAAAAATTGAACAAAGATGTTAATGATTTCCTAATGATTTTGCAAAAATGTTAAAGATTGAAACGATTTCGCATAGATTTGAAAGACTTCACAAAGAATTCAATCATTTCTCAAAGATTTTATAAAGATTTCGAATATTCCGCAAAGATTTTAGATAGATTTCAAATATTTCGCAAAGATTTTAGATAGATTTCAAAGATTTCGCAAAGATTTCAGATAGATTTCAATGATTTTCCAAAAATTTCAATGATTTTGCGAAGATTTCATAAAGATTTTACGAAGATTTTACAAAGATTTCCCAAAGACTTTTATTATTTCACAAAGATTTCAGATAGATTTCAAAGATTGAACAAAGATTTCAATGATATCCTAATGATTTCACAAAGATTTCAAAGATTTAGGGTAGATTGAAAAGACTTTATAAAGACTTTAATTATTTCTGAAACATTTCACAAAGATTTCAGTAATTTCACAAATAATAACGAATATTTCAAATATCTCGCAAAGATTTTTAAAAAATGCACAAAGATTTCAATTATTTACCAAAGATTTTAAAGATTTCACAAATATTTCGCAAAGATTTCAGATAGATTCCAAAGATTTCACAAAGACTTTTATTATTTCACAAAGATTTCAGATAGATTTCAAAAATTGAACAAAGAGTTCAGTGATTTCACAAAGATTTAACGACTTCGGATAGATTTGAAAGACTTCACAAAGACTTATAAATTTACAAATATTACTGAATATTTAAAAAATATTTCAAATATCTCGCAAAGGTTTTTGAAGAATCCACGAAGATTTCACAAAGATTACACGAAGATTTTATAAAGATTTCTATGATTTGCCAAATATTTTAAAGATTTCAACGACTTCGGATCGATTTGAAAGACTTCACAAAGACTTCAATCATTTCTCAAACATTTCACGAAGATTTCAATAATTTCAGAAATATTACCGAATATTTCAAAAATGTTTCAAATATCTCGGAAAGATTTTTGAAGAATTCCCAAAGATCCAAAAGATATAAATTATTTCCGAAAGATTTCACAAATATTTCGGACAGATTTAAAAGATTTCACAAATACTTCTATTATTTTACAAAGATTTCTATTACTTCACAAACCTTTCAGATATATTTCAAAAATTGAACAAAAATTTCGCAAAGATTTCAAATAAATTTCAAACACTGCACAAAGATTTCAATGATTTCCCAAAGATTTCAATAATTTCACAAATATTACAAAATATGTCAAAAATATTTCAAATATGAACTGAACTGATTTCAGAAATATTTCTATTATTTCACAAAGATTTCAAAGATTTGGGATAGTTTTAAAAGATTTCGATGATTTCCTGAAGATTAAAAAAATATTTAAATAATTTCACAAATATTACCAAATATTTCGCAAAGATTTTCAAAGATTTCACCAAGATTTGACAAAGTTTGCAATGATATCTCAAAGATTTTATAAAGATTTTACAAAAATTTCAAATGTTTCGCAAAGATTTCGGATAGATTTAAAAGATTGAACAAAGCAAAAAAGATTTGAAGGATTTCCAGTTCCGACGATCCAATGAATATCATCATTTTATTTCAGAGGGGGCGGGGGGGGGGGGGGGGGGAGGCAAACCAAAAAAAGGGGGGTAAAAATTCATCTCCCCAAGACCATTTTCTAGAGAAATATCCCCATTCATGAATTGGCGGGTGAAAGGGGAAAAGGGACATAAAGGCCTCATGTACCTACTAATTCGTATCAAAGTCATTTCCTGTTTCCATTTCCACCTGAGAAATATTCGTTCGAGAACATTCGTAAGTTCTACAATATTTTCTCATTGTGCGTTTTTCAACATAACTCTTACATTTTCTTTCTATTTTTTTCTTATAGCGAAACTGTTCTTCTAACAAAAGTTAATAGGAAATTAAACTGGAGGGCGTTGAAAACGTGAGAGAAGAATACAAAGTGGAAAAGGAAACAAAATTTCAAGTAACAAAACGAATTGAGATTTTTTCAGAAATAGACAAATTAACCGACGATTGTCTTATCACAATTTTTCAGCATCTACCGACGATAGCTGACAAAATCCGTATCGAAAGAGGTAACATTACATTTTATACTTTATTTATTGACAAAAATTTTGGTACTCAAAAGTGAACATAAATTTTTTTGTTTTGAATGACGTGCAAAATTATTCTCAAATTTTTGAAATAAAACAAAATTTTTTAATTCCACTTTTGAGAGTAAACTGATTACTATAGGCTAGACCCTCCCCCCCCAGTCACCAATAAGATGCGTTACTATTACGTATTACTTGCACGAGCCCTTGTGGTCAAAATTCCAAAATTTAACTCAAATCAAAAAAATGTAATAAATCAGATTCCTATAAAAATCATAACCAAGGGAGGTTTTGAGCCTCAAACCAGGGGGTTCTACGAGTCACAGAACACGAATTTGGGGTGAAAATTCAAAAAGATCAACTTAAATTTTGAACATTTTATTCAATCAGTTGATTTCAACGAAAGGCAGTACGAGGGGGTTTTTCGAGGCGCAGAACACAAATTTGGGGTCAAAATTTGAAAATTCAAAAAAATTCACTCAAATTTTTAAAATTTTATCAAATTAGTAAATTTTTGTGAAATTTAGTACGAGGGGGAAATTTGAGAGAAATTTTGAAAAGTTTATTAAATGGTGGATTTGAATGCAAGCCATAATTAGAGGAATTTTTTCAGGAAAATATTTTATTAAATTGGTAGATTTATATGAAAACCCCCTTTTTCTGACTTTAGCGAAAATTTACGAATTTATTACAATTTTCCAAATTTGAGTCAATGTTTTTAATTTTTTGATTTCGATCTCAAATTCATATTCCACGATTTAAAAAAACTCCCTCATACTGACTTTGATAGAAATCGGCCAATTCAATAAAATTTCGAAATTCACTCACTTTTTAATTTTAAAATTAAAACTCAAAATTCATGTTCTGTGATTCGAAAAACTCCTCTGTACTGAATTTCGTAGAAATCTACCAATTTAATACAATTTTCAAAATTTGAATCAATTTTTTGAGTTTTGGAAATTTGAACTTTCTGAATTCTTTACTCAAAACACCACCTTTTACTGACTCATTAAATTCTACCAAATCAAATGATTTTGAATTGAATTTTTAAATAGAATTTTGGAAATTTGAATCAACTTTTTGAATTTTGAAAATTTGACCTCAAATTCGTATTTTTTCGAACTCAAAACTCCCCATTTTATTGAATTTCATTTAAAATTACCGACTAAAAAGAATTTTCAAAATTTTGGTTGCTTTTTTGAATTTTGAATTTTGACCTCAAATTCGCATTTTACGATTAAAAAAAACTTCGCACCGACTTTAATGAAAATCGGCCAATTTAATAAAATTTGCAAATTGAGTGACCTTTTTTTTTAAATTTTGACTCAAAATTCGTGTTCTGTGGCTCGAAACATCCCCCCGTACACACTCTCATAGAAATATACCACTTTTATTCAATGTTCAAAAGTTGAGTAAATTTTTCCAATTTTGAAAATTTGACCTTTTTGAATTTTTTACTTGAAACACTACCTTTTACTGAATTTAATTAAATTATATCAATTAAAATGAGTTTTTGTTATACGTGTGTAAGGAATGCTACTTTGCACGTCTGTTTAGCAACCGCAAAATGCTGAATTCCCCACGAAATTATTATTGCAGTGTATTAAAACTTAAAAGTCCGTTTCATAGATGTCCTTGATATTTTTTAACGCAAAAAATATATTTCTTCACGCAAATAGACGCCTGTCGCCATCTCTCGGTATTAAAAAAAATCAGTAGAAACTCGGGGAAGCGACTTTTTCAGCTACGCATGTACTGAAAAGCGCGGGTCTATTTGAAATCAATAAATACTATCAATAACAGTACAAATAAATATTCAAAAAAAATTTGTCCTCCTGAGAAATTTATTTAATTGAACCTAAGAAATAACTAATTTCTTTAAATAATTCATTGTTAATGTTATATTACAAGTTTATATTTAGTAATTTTAAATAGACCCGCGCTTTCCGGTACATGCGCAGTTGAAAAAGTCGCGGTCTGGCAGCATCACCGGGGGAATCCCCCTTTTACTGAATTTCATTGAAACTTACCGATTAAAAAGAACTTTCAAAATTTTGGTTGCTTTTTTGAATGTCGACCTCAAATTCGTATTTTACGATAAAAAAACAACTTCGTACCGACTTTCATAAAATGGGCCAATTTAATAACGTTTTCAAATTGAGTCACTATTTTTAATTTTTTAATTTTGACTCAAAATTCGCGTTCGGTGACTTTAAAACCCCTCTCGTACTGACTTTCATAGATTCCTACCAATGTAATAAAATTTTAAAAATTTAAGTCAACTTTTTGAATTTTGGAAATTTCACCTTAAAATCGTATTTTTTCACTCGCAAACATAGTTTCTACTGACTTTCATTGAAAATTGCCAATTAAAAAGAATTTGCAAAATTGTGGTGGCTTTTTTGAATTTTTGAATTTTGATCTTAAATTTGTATTCTAGAAAAAAATGTTAAAGTAACTTAATATATTGCGTTTTTAAGCCAAAAGAAATCATTTTTTCTTCTGACCTTGCTAAAATTATATTGCCAATGATTTTTTCTTAAAAAAATGTGCTGTGAATTAATATTTATTTATTTTATAAACAAATGCATATTTTAGGCGTTTTTAAGCAAAAAAACATTGTTTTTCTTCTGGCCTTGCTGAAATTATATTCCCAATGATGTTTCCTGAAAAATTTGACTATTCATCCCTATTTATTTATTTTATAAACAAGTGCACATTTTGGGCGTTTTTAAGCAAAAAGAAGTCGTGTTTGCTTCCGACCTTGCTGAAATTATATTGCCGATGATGTTGTTTGAAAAAATTTTGATATGCATTAATATTTGTTTATTTTATAAACAAATGATATAAATACATTTACATATAAGGCATTTTTGACCGAAAAGAAATAGTTTTTTCTTCTGATCTTTTTAAAGTTATATGGCCAATAATCTTCTATAGAAAAATATTGCTAAACATCGCTAATTGTTTATTTTATGAACGAATTATATAAACAGATATACATTGCAGATGTTTATAGACAAAAAGAAAAAGTTTTTACTTTTATTATTTTTTGTACTATATTGACAATGAATTGTCTAGATAAAATTTTGCTATGCCTCACTATTTGTTCATTTTATAAACAAATTAGGTAAACAAATGCACATTCTAGGCGTTTAGAGGCAGAAAACATCTTTTTTCATCTAGTCTTTTTAAAATTATATTGCGATTGATGTTCTTTGATAAAATTTTGTACCAAAATGAAATTTGTAAAATTTATAAACAAATTATATAAACAATACACATTGTAGGCGTTTATAAGCAGAAAAACAATTTTTTTTCTTGTAGTCTTGTTGAAATTATGTTGGCAATGTTTTTCACATGTACTCTTGCCAAACAATAAAAATTTATAAAATTGATGAACAATTTGAATTTGTTCATTTTTTTTCAAATTACGTCGTCAATAATGAATGAAAAATGGAACTTATAAAAATACAAGAATACTGCTATTGTTCTGTTATCTCAACATATAATTGATTCAACAGTTTACCTTCCAATCAAACAGATTATAAGGACCTATTGAAAATAAATATAGGTAGAATTATTAGCATAAATAGTTTTTTAAACCTTTTTAATTTTGTAAAACTTGGATGAAATATATGAAGATGCTTTGATCGAGGTTACAGTTGGTTGTTTCAAACTTCAAAATCACTTCAATCAAATACATTTTAGTTTTGTTGATTCGATTTGACAGCATTTTTCCGCTTGATCTACAAATTTTTTTGCGTAGAGACTGCCTGTGATCCCTGCGGTTATTATTAATCTTTACCTTCATAATTTCCAGTTTGTAGAAGATGGCAAAATGTGAGCCAAAAATCGTGGAAGAATTTTAAATCCCTTGATTTCTCAGCCAAAACTTGGGGCATAAAAGCAAATGATCGTAACGGTCTACGATTAATAAGAAGCATCGATTATAATAAAACTATAAGCCTCTATGGAAGGTTCTTAACAAAGATTAGTACAGATTTAGTAAAATTTAGTAAAATTTGCTACTTCCTGCCCAACATTCGAGAACTGCAACTGCGGGATGTTTGCGAAAACAATTACCCACATAGTACTTTTGAAATGACTAGCCAATCTACATATGATGCTTGTCAAGTAATTATTTCGTGATTAGTATCACAAGGTAAAAATATGACACATTTCAAATGAAAGTGAAGGGTGATCACTACAAGGAAGAAGATTTCGTCAGATTTTTAGCTGAAATACAACACCTGAAATCTTTGTACTTGGATGATCTTCATGATGTACAGTGGAGTTATACTTGTCAACTTGAATTACCATTCGATATGATTCAGGAGATTATTTTAATAACAGGAATAGATTCTTTTGATGATAATATATTGTCCACGTAATATATTGTATCGTCTCTGATTAAAAAAATGAATGTCATTTCTGTGGTCCTTCGAGCCGGTTCTTCGAGAAGTGCAATTGAAATTTTTGTATTGCAGATGCTCAAAAAAAGCAAAAAACTACAGAAATTTGTCATACGAAGATCTGAAGCATATCTAGACGGAATATTGGAAGCCTTATCTTCACAGGGTGAGACTTTGAAGAACTTGAAATTTCGATTTCATTTTCTTGACAACCAATCTGCATTATTGTCAACAATTTCTGCTTTGGTACATCTTGAGAAATTAGATGTTAGCTATTGCACAATTGTTCTCGATGAATTCCTGGAAGTATTCAACAAATATTTCAAGAAACTGACATACTTAAACTTATGTGGTAAGTAAATCAACGAGGTAATCAACATTAATTTCTACTTTTTTTAACATTTTTTCATATCAATTTATATATTAATTTGAAATCGAAATTATATTTTCAGCATGCGATCAACTCACGGATGTTGGAATCTCCAGTATATGTGATTTGGCAAAGCTGACTTATTTAAACATATCTATCATGCCAAAATAAGAAACCCACCGTTGGAGAAATTTACAAATTTGGTAGTACTAGATTCGAGTGAAAATGATGATATGGAAGTGGAATGTTTATGCTCTTTTTTGAGAAAAGCACATCAACTCCGGGCACTTGATGTTTCTACTATATGCCGTAGTTTAGTTACGAAGGAACTTTTGAATGCTGCTAAAATTCGTAATTGTAATAGCAAACTTGATTTATATGTCGATCTTACTAAAAAAAAGTCTGGAATCTGTTACGGAAATACCGCCCTCAGTAAATATTCTTAGAATGATTCATGTGCCAATTGCTAAATATGCTTTGGAACGTCTATTGCGCTACATGGACGACCCAGAAGTTTTTGTTACTCCATAGCAAATTGCAGTAAAATAATTTACTTTTATAAATTAATTATTTTGCGCAAACTTGATGAAGAAGCAATTTAATAAATAATATTTAGGTATTCTTTGTTACATATAATTAGAACTACTAAGAAGATTTAAAATGTTTCTGTAAGGTAAGTGTAAGGATGCGTAACGTGAGGCCATTGCACAATTCTGATTCAATTAATAAAACATATTTTATATTGTTCGTTACATAATTATACCTATGCATCTAAAATATTTTGAAAAATTCTGTTTGCTTGATTTGTGTCGAAGAAACTCAAGGGAATATGAAATTTCTTGTAGTGAAATATCGTCTTTCTTCCATATCGTTATTTTAGGTTTTATGGCGCAGCAAAATGCAGCACGGAAAATTAAATTATTGTTCACAAACTGACTTGTATCTGATATTGTAAGAATTTAAAAAGTATAATAAAAATCAAAGCGTAATTTTGAATCTCTTGTCTTTTTCAATTAAATGGCAAACTAGGATATAAGCTTTCAAATTATAAAATTTGCAATGTATTAGAATGTGTTCGAGTTACACTTCAGGTATTGAAGCAGCAATTTTTTTTAAATCACTCAAAATTTCTGTGTGTTTAAAGTAGTTCAATTTTTTATTTTGCTTCAATAATCAGAAAAGGTTTCCTCTGAAAAGTTTTCCGTGTGGTATATTTTGTTAGGGGATCTATTGCCGAGTTTTGATAAATCTTCTTCTTGTCTGAAAAATTATTGAGTGAAAATTTGTATATATTAACTTGGAGAACATTGTTGTTAATTTTGAATGAAAAATATTAAAAGTTGAGTTTATTTTTCAATTAAAAAAATGTACAAAAATGTCTCTATTAATTGTGAATAACTAGAGAAATAATTCTATTTTACGATCTGAAATTCCGCGTACGCTTTCCTCAAAAATACAAAAAAGAAAGTGGATTATCAGAAGTTTTATGAAGACTGAAATATGGGTTATAAAACATATGATAACAAAGTCGTATCGTGTTACGTTGACTGATGTTAGCAACTTTTGAATTTACAAAAAAATTAGAGTCGGTATGGTAAAACATTTCATGTAAGAGCTTCGAAGAATCTTCAGAGAACGCAAGTTTACAGAAAAACTTTTTTGGGAAAACGAGAAAAAACTATATTCAATGAATTTTGAATGAAAATATTTTTCAATTAATAAATATCGAGTTGTAGTAACAATTTGTGATTTGATTTTTCAATTGTATTATTTTATAAATATATCTAAGATAAAATAATTACTGTGAACAGATATAAGATGGTAAGAAATTAGTAGTAAACCCACCAAATTAGGGCTCTTTCTAAATTAACATGAACCTTTTTTAGGAGTTCAGATATTTTTGTTAGAGGTTCTAATAGATAACAGATGTAGTGAAAACTTACCTTCGTGACATTTTCAAATTCCATACAAATTAAAAAAGTTATGCTATCATTTTTAAAATGGTAAAAAATTAGCAAATACTATTTTTCTAACAGATTGATAAGTGTCAATCGAAAGTAGCAACGCAGATGTTTAGAAATGTATTGAACTCGTTATAAACAAATAAGTGCTTGGAAATTCTTTCATGGTGATTGGCTGTGATTTGTCACTCAAGTACTGCTAAATTTAGAAAAATTATAGACAAAAAACGTTTCATATTGAATTAATTAAAGTAATTAAGGCATTATACGGATAAAATTATTTTTTCAGGATTTTCTTCAAATTGGGACTATAGATTTATCAGAGTGTTATTTAAAGTTTGCTGCAAATAGAAAAGGACTGAACATGCCGAAAATTAAGGTTTCCGAAACTTTAAATTACCGAAAAAAAAAACAGAAACTACACTGAAAAAAAAAAATTTTGGATCCAAAGAAACGCATTGCTTTGATTCCATTTATTTGAGCCAAAAAAACCGTTTACTTAATTGTACTGAACATTGTTTAAAAGCAAGAAACTCATGCATTGATTCAAAGAAATAATTTCTTTGGGCGCCATTTCTTTGAAATAAAGAAATATTTCTTAGTCTCAGAATATGAGATAATTAACTCAAGGAATTGATATCTTTAAAACTA